>OMKQ01069064.1:0-10574 GCA_900302335.1 Phycis phycis | reverse complement strand
GGCCCCCCCCCCCCCCCCCGCCCCCCCCCCCCCCCATGTCCCCTTATCACTTTCTCTCTCTCTCGCTGCTCACCCTCCTTCTGATTTTCATCCAGCTGCATCTGGGGAAACTCCACGTCGAAGCTGATGATGAGGGAGCCGCGGATGTTGATGTTGTCGATGTTGGGCAGACCTTCTCCCTTCTTCCACAGCCGGGCGCCGGGCTTCGTTATCTTGTCTCTCACGATGTGGACCTGCATTTACCGAAAAAACACAAAACAAAAAGGAAAAATCAACAGTGTTATCATCCGATCCTGCACACTTTACATGGCCATTATTTGTGCGATTTTATAATAAAAGCAATCGCCTGAAATATTAGAAATGACAAAATATTACTATATACACATGACTAGAAAAATAAAAGTAGGTTATTTTTAGTTTGCACTACGCGCCTTGTGTCCATCCAAGTGTGTGATGTCCATTTCGAAGCCAACCAGTGCCTCTTCCAAGGAGATGGTGACGTTGGTGTACAAGTCATCCCCGCGACGCTCAAACACCGCATGTCTAGAAGAGGATGCAAAACAGTGTCTTTAAAGCCATCCGCCCATCTGAGGCTTTGCCAAGATTGACTCTCAAATTGTTGTTTGCACGCAGACAAAAGCTTAACAATGGCTATGTTTGACTTGGCTCACTTGTTACCTCAATCACTATTCCCTTTATAGTGAAGACGAGATTGGTCGCATAAACAAGCCACCACGTGTTTGATGGCGCCCTGCGACGGCCTGTTTGCATTTGTAGGCTCCATTAGATGAATCCGATGTCAATTATCAGCTGTGCACTTCTTTAATGGTGCATTATGGGGATGTGTGCACTATGTGGGGAACCAGATTTGTACACGCACATAGTGCACTTCATTGGGAACAAGGGCACCAATTGGAACAGAGCCATGGTCACATTATGAGTGATGTGTGAAGTGTGATTGTAGATGTTCATACTTGAGGACTTTAATGCGGAATCGTAGATCCCCGGGCTCTCCGTCAATATGAGGTTCACCTGTGCATCATGGTGACAATGAAAATCTTAACTTCAAGCGCAAATACAAAAATGTTAATTGAAGTCACAGGCAGGATTTTAGTGTTTTGGGTAGCACAAGACTTGAAGCCTTGGTACACGGGCCATTACCTTCCCCTATGAAAGGGTACTCCATCTCGTCTCGCACTCCTTGTTCAATCTCTACCTCAAGGGTCCTCTCCTCATTGACCAGCCTATGATTAGTCACAAACATGGACCACACAAATGTATGAATGAAGGTTTATACTCAGGGATGCATATCTACAATAGACTTTCAAATAAGTAATACATAAATAGAAACATTAAGGTGAACGTGGAATTGATGAGAGACTTGAGGGACAAAAGTGATCAACAATGGACTTCAGTGCATCCCGGGTTTGACTCACTTGATGTTGGGGCACTCGTCACAGACCACCTCCTGGGTCATCTGGAAACGTCCGGGTCCGAGCTGCGTTGTCCTCATCTCCTGTCTGCAGTTGCATTTCCTCTTGCCGGGTGCTTCTTTGGCTACCGGCTTGACACGGACAACCTTTGTGGCAAACATAGAGTAGAACAATAAATCAACTACAAAAGTGACAAATGAAAAATAGATTTGGTTAGTTCTTTTCAAATTGTCCTTCGGCTAAAACAAATATGATGCATATTGAACAGTGCAGTGGATTTTCCAGCAAATTTACCTCAACAAAATTCCCAGAGTACACCTCTTCTAATGTGACCTCAAGATCAAGTACGATGTCATTTCCTCTGGGGATGTTCCTGTCCTGTTGTTGCCGGTTCCCACCAAACATGAATCCAAAGTCTCCAAAGAAGCTAAAAGGGGAAAATATGATGACTACTTGTAGCATTTAGGCAACCATGCCAATTTAATAGCATTAAAAATAATTTGTGGGTTAATTGATTCCATCATAGTCTGTTAAAATCTGAAACTGTAATCTCAGCATGTATCTAGGGGGGAGGGACCCCGAATCCATGGATTTCAGTTATTTTTCATGACCAAACTCACCTTGAAAATATGTCATTGTGTGAACCACCATGTCCTTCTTTCAGTCCATCCTCTCCGTAAGCATCATATTGTTTCCTCTTCTCCTCATCTGAGAGTACCTACATATATAATCATTCTGCTCAGTTAAATACAGGACATTCAGTTCATTTAAAAATAATTCAGGACATTCAGTTCATTTTAAAATAATTCAGACATCTACGCCGTGACCATGTTAATAAAACGTTATCTTGGACATTGGGGTCAGAGTCAGAACATTCAAGTACACCCGCAACATGGCTCAATAGGTGAGCCACTACTAGAGATCCACGTCGTGTTTTCGTGACAGCCTGAGCTGTAACAGGTGAACCAATAGAGCGCAGCCACACGGTCTGCTCGCCCAATCAAGATCAGTGTAGTGTTTCTAACGGCAACCAAATGGATAGCTTACTTAAGGATGATGATGCTTTCTCAAGTTAAAAACATAAAACAAAAACACCTACAATGACCAGCTATGGGTATTTCCTTTCCAGTATGAAAGTAATTAAATCATGTAATAGTTAATTAAACAACGTATGCCCACCTCATAAGCAGCCCCCAAGTCTGCAAATTTGTCTGCAGCTTCTGGGTCATCCTGGTTTCTGTCAGGATGTAACTGTAAAGCCAGCTTTCTGTAGGCCTTTTTGATGTCCCTGATTGAAGCGGACTTGGTTACCCCCAAGATCTTGTAGAAATCTCGACTGAAGGAGGATCAATGCAATAAAGGAGAAGACATGTTATAAACAAATGCAGGCAATGCAGAATAAAAATGTTATGGAGCAGGCGTCCCAGCTCTCGCGCTGCTAGTAGGATATAACATGTGCTTTTATTGTTTATTTGATTTAGGGAACCAGCTAGCTATAGCTAACAACAGCATTGACTAGGAAGGAAGCTGTTTTGAATGGTGGCAAATGTGATACGTTTCATAGTCGTTAAAATTTGGACAATCACGCTATAACACATTAAATTACCAACTCTTCAACATGGCAAATCACTTGAATAGGTACTCGTAAGCTAAATCATTACAGGACTATACAACTGGCTGGTCTAGTGCACACATGCAGCAGAGTGAGCTGTGCTCGGCTGGACCAATCACAAAGGAACATGTGTACCAGCTGGCGATGCCGACTTACTAGCGCGTATGTATTGTATAAGAGAATGACTTACCCTGCCAAAACCACCGTAATACAATACAGGAGCAGACAGCAAACATTACACAGATTCATCCCCTTCGTGGCCATTGGTATTTTTTAAACTTAATGAAGGCCAAAACAGCACCCGGCTTTTGAAAACTGGTGTAGCGCTGTCAGTCTACTAGCTTCTTCCTCCTGTCAGGGAAGACCCTCCCACCTGCTGTTTAAAGGCCCGCCCATTTCTTAAAGGTATAAACTACATTTATCTACACTAATTTGAATTGTATCTATCTTTTAACAGAAGTTAAAACCTAACTGTTACAAAAACACCAATTTACCTATAAAATCCATTAATTATTGAGTTTAATATTTAATATATATTATAGAGCAGAACTATACAACCGTAACCCTAGGCGCGCTCCCGTGCGGTGCGCGCAACAGGAGCTGATCAAATGTTTCTGTGGGCGCCAAATAGGAAGAACCAGAGGAGACATCCTCATCCTTCTCATTTGAAACACCCCCCACAAAACATGGAGAATATTGGGCTGGAGTTTCCGGGTCCTTCTTTCCACTTATGAAGAAGCTAATAACCCACTCGCCTTCGGTGGCATACCATGGAACAACGTTTTGCTGAGAGAAACACAGTGGCTAAAAGTAAGTCAGAAGCAGGCAGGTGTCCATCACTCCATAGCATAGCTTGCTAACGTTAGCCACTCTGGTTTTCTGTTTTGTTTACCATTGTTAAGTGAAGCGTGTGTGCTGCAAAACTGGTGAGCTTATTACTGAAAGAGAAGGAACGTTTTGGAAAGTGAAGTATAACAATGCCCAATGCATCGTCACTAAATCCGCTTGAAATCTAATTGTATTCGCTAGCTGGGCTGTCGCCAGTTGTCATGGAAACGTGTATCTTATTGTACGTATGATCATGTACGTTTGTATAGCAACTAAACATACCTGTGCCATTTACCTTTTTATTATGATATGTGTTGACATTGCTGTAGTAGTTTGACAGTCTGGTTGTTGTCTTACAGAGACAATACCAAGCTCAACCCGGTGTAAATCTATGAGTTGTCCACTTTCTTTGTGTGTCTACTCAAATCATTTAGTTTTACTATTTCTGCGTTAGCTATATGGAAAAGAAATGTTGCCTTTTCTTCTACAGCCATGGAGCCAGGGGCTGTGAGCATATGGCCACGGATGGGGCCCTTCCTTTTTGGAGCACTGCAGGTAACTATACTCTTACTGGATGGAGTGTGTGTGGAGACTGAACATTATCTAAAGCATGACTTCCTTCATAGGTGGCGCCCCCCTCGAAACTTGGCTTGCACTACCTTCGCAAGATGGCTCTGTATGTGCGTACAAGGGATGGCTGCTTCCCTAGTTTAAGTTGGCCCATGTGGAGACACATCGCATGCGGGAAGCTTCAGCTCTCAGAAGACCTCGCTTGGCTCTACTTTGAGACTTTTGACCTCCTCGCGTCCCGCACCCCAGAGGAGAGACTGGGCTGGGCAGAGTCTCTGTCCCAGTGCTCAGACGCCAAAGAGCTTGACCACCAGCGAAGCAAGGTAAAAGTAACTCTTCAGTGTTCATTATAAGGAAGCAACTTAATTGCACATCACAGATTTACGTTGTATGGGAATTCAACAGACCAAGACCAACGCCTTCAACAGCAAGTTCTTTTATTGATGAAGGAGGATGCGGGTAGTTTGGGGTGGAGCAGTTGGAGATGTTTGGTTTAGAGCTGTGGGTGGACATCTCACGGTCTGGCCCTCGATGTATGGGCCCCCCCCTCTGGACCGGAGAATTAGATAGTGGAGGGGAGACTGGGGGGTGCTTGCAGGCAAGAAATTGGGGTTTAAATATAGGTGGTTAGTAGGTAGATGGGGTAATAGGCACAGTCTTATTCCCAAACTTATGTTTTGTCTTTTGTATAACATTTGACATTGTTCTATTCCTGTCACTGCCATCCTAAGGTGTAGAACGTCTGGATTTGATGGTTAAGATATGAATCGGAATAATTCAATGGTCTTCTTTTTTTTCAGTTATGCGTGGGCACCTTGAAGTTTCTCCTCTTCCTCTACATTCAGCAGCTGAACCGCGTGTCTCTGCGCACCTCTCTGATTGGTGAAGAGTGGCCCAGCCCACGCACTCCCTCTCCCTCTCCGTGCTCCGAGAGGAAGTCCAAGAACAGTTCCCGCAGCAAGGTGGTCCTAAAGTCATGTGTTAAAAATAATGTCAGGCCTTATGTCATCACAGTGACAATGTCGCTGAAATCCTATCCGACACCTTAGAAGTAACACTCTTGTTTTAGAAACCCGCCAAACAAGGTGGAACTCTTTTGTGTAGTATCACTATCTGTGGTATCACTGTCTTATTGTCCGCTCTCTGCGCTGTCTTTTCACCCCCCCTGCCTTGGCTTAGCAGAACTGGGACGACCAGGCTCACCTGTCCTTTGTGCACAGCCACCTGGGAGACCTGCTGGAGCTGCTGGTTGAACCAGGCCAACTCTCAAGCTCTGGCCAGGCCATACGCGGTAGCCAGGTGTGAGGACACTGTCAGCGCACGTTCTACATTGAGTTTAAGACAGCAAACTTGTAATGACGATAACTGCTTCATTACAAAAATTTTATGCCCGCATGTTGAGTCTGTTTATAGATAAGAGGCATATTGGATAACAATTATTATTATGCATTCATCGCTACCCTTGCATTCAGGGTAGAAACTCGATCACAACGTGTACAAAATGCAGACCGGGAAAACCTGAATTGTCATCGTACCGAAAAGACTTGGAGCTGATTCTGCAGTGTCCATTGTCCAGGTGTCACTGGAGGCTGTGCAGGGTTTGAGCCTCCTGCTGGAGGGCTCGGTGGACCACGGCAAAGCCATTCATCCTGTCCACAAGCTGCTGACCAAAGCACCGCTGCAGGTGCAGGCTGGCTACTCCAAGCTGAGCCGCTCCTTCCCCCTGCAGCAGCTGCTCACCTGTCTCCGGCAGAACCTCGCCGTCAACCCTTTCGGCATGACCGCCTGCCTGCACTCAGGGAAGAAGCTCACCTGGGCCCAACAGGGCAAGTTTGACATGAGCAAGCTGCCCTGGCTTACCCTCTGCCAGAGTTCACAGCTCACTAGTTTGTAGCCTAGCTCACATCAGTTGTTTTGTCAAGAGAGGTGGAGACTTGGTCAGTGTTACTTTAGTACAATACTGCATTATTCTTTGTACATTGAAATTGCTATTTTTGTGGCTTTCGTAGGGAAAATGAAGCCTGTGTTATTATTATTAAGGCAAAGATACAATTGCATTCTTGGTATATGTACTGCATATATGCATTATGTGCAAGCCTGTAAAGACTGCAAACATACAAAGCCATCCATTAACTTTTAATTGAATCCTTGCATGTGTGTAGTGGAGGGCTCCATGAAGAGGGCCAGGATAGTGAGAAACACCCACATGGCTCCAGCTGGTAGCGGCATGCTGCTGATGTCGCAGGTCTTCCAACAGACACTTGCTAAAGACTCTGACAAGCTGACGGGCGCCAATATAAAAATACACAGATGCTCTGATGCCTTTATATACCTCCTCTCACCTCTAAGGTATGCTTTACGTCGTCATTCCTGGATTCATTTGGGCTGACCGATTGACGTGGGCATCTTTTTATTTTTTGCTTTGCTAATGTATTTGTGCGCGTGTCTCCAGATCCGTCAGTGTGGACAAGTGCCGTAACTGCACGCTGGTCCTGGGTCCCGTGGAGACCAGCGTCCACATCCACTGCTGCGAGGACGTCCGGCTGGTGTGCGTGGCCGGCCGCGTGTCCGTAGGGGCCTCCTCGCGCTGCACCGTCCACACGCTGACGCCCACCCGTCCGCTGCTGCTGCCCGGGAACACAGACATCACCCTGGGGCCTTTCCACACGTACTACCCCACCCTGGAGGACCACATGGGCAGCGCGGGGCTGGCCGTGGTGCCCAATGTCTGGGATCAGCCCTTGCTGTTCGGCGCAGACGGCCTTGTCGCCCACTCGCTCAACTCTACCTCCAGCACTGACTCTTCCGCCGGCTGCTACCGGCTCTTGCCCCCGGCCGAGTTCAACGCCATGGTGGTGCCCTTCACGATGGAGGGGGACACGTGCGAGGTGCCGGGCGGGCTGCCCCCGGCGTACCAGGCTGCCCTTGCTCAGAAGGAGAAGAGGATCCGGAACATGCAGAGAATCGTGTCGGACTCCCAGCTCAATGAGTGAGTGGCAGGAATCAATCATGTTCCATTACTTGTATGTTGTTTTCGTTTTTTTCACATGGATGACAAAATGGCATGGTAAATGTGCCTCGTTGTGCCCAAATAAATCAGACACAGAGCGACTGGGATGGCTGTGTTTACCCTTAGCACAAGGTAGGTAGCACAAGGTTGTGTTCAATGCACTGGAAAAGCAGGATGACCTAGTTACATATGAGCAGACTAAAGAGTGGAATAGTTATGTTGCAAAGCAAGTTGTCTCAGCTAGCTTCTACTGACGCCGGTGTCTTTGTGTGTCAAGTGGTCCCAGCCAGCTACTGAAGCTAGCGTCTTAGTGCTCAAAGGCCCTGCCTGTTTCTGGTGTGCTCATACATTGGAAGTCCCTGTGTCATCTGTTGTCCCTGTGTCAAGTATTGTTGCCATACTTGGTGTGGTTTTAAGTTGATTCTATTTTAACGTAATGTGTTTGCTCTGCTTCCAGGGAACAAAAATGTCAGTTCCAGGAACTGGTGACTCAGCACTTCCTGGAGTGGCTTCGAGAAATGGGCCACATCCAGGAGCTGTCCAACCTGGCCCCCCAAGCCCAGCCGGGTCAGGGGCTCTCTAATGGACCCTCGGCAGACTCGGCAGGCCAGGCCCGACCCACGGCTAACGATGTTAACGAAGCCAGTATTAGACACACAGTGGGACAGGCACAGGTGTCCTCAGGTTATTACGCAATATGTTGACCTAGTGTCGCCTTCTTTGTTTTGATCAGGGCTGCGGTATTGGAACACCTCCTGGGTGTTGCAGACCAGATGCACATCAGAGGCACTTATTAATATGAAGGCCTGATGACGATGCCTTCAGACTTGTGCTGATTTTAGCCTGGTTTCCCCTCTTTGCTTTTTTGTCTCGTGTTTCAAGTATGTTTTTGTGCTAATGAAATTAACAAGGATTACGTTTTAAACATGATGAATGAAAGAAGCCAAGAAATTAAATAAGTTATTGTTGAGCATCTATCTAAACAATCTATCCAACGTTGAAATGCTCTTTACAAACTGGTAATTTATTGAAAATCTGGCAAGCAAATGAATTGATAATTCAATGTGTGAAGCCTTCTCAATGGCTGCCAGTGTTTACGGTACCCATATGATACAGTGCCCCTTCTATGTTTGCACTTTTCTCCATCCCCTTTTCACACCCATAAACTTAAACAAGCATTACTCCTAAGTGTCACCTAAAATGTCTACCAGAAAGTTGGTTTTAGCAGGTTCATAAAACGTATAACAATGTAATGTTAGAACTAAGTAAAACATTAAGGGAATCAGTCCTTCAGGATATACTGAAGGACTGGGTAGTTAAGGTGAAGGTACATTCTCAGTATGTAAATATGAAGTGCTAATGTTGTAAAATGATCCTAAATGCTGTAACCTTCCTCCTTATGACCAGTGTGGGTCACTGTGTAATAAAGACATGTTTTGCCTTTAGTACTGTAGCATAGTTATCAAAATGACCTTTCGGTTCAATTGCACTGCAGCCTTAAAAAACACATTTTATGAATCCTGTTAATAAAATACAATCAAACAATGAACCTCCTTGTGTGTTTTTATATGCTGTTAGAACAGGCAGAGCACATGCATTTGACAACTGAAGTAACTTCTAGCAGCATGCTGTTCTGCACTACATAGCATGAGTTTGGCAGCCAATTGGTGCTGCCAGGTAAGCTGTGTTTTGGTGCAGGCAGGTTGAAGGTTAGGTGAGGGGAGGTGGTATTGAAGCTAGCCAGCAGAGAAACGGGGTCAATGGGCTTGCATGCCATCCCACCACAACCCCCCCTCACCATTATACCATAATCCTCCATCGCTATTCTGGAAAAACTGAATAGCACCAGAATCACTGACTCAAATTTTGGATCTCATTTTCATGACAGAGCGATTGTCCACCGACTCCCATACCCGCGGCCAACCAGTGTGGCTGTTGATGGAAGTGGATATAAAAGGAACTGTGGATGGGCTAGTCCAACATGCAGGCCTCCAGGGGACTACTGCCACTCAACATCATCAACGAGGCTAGCCTGCACATTGCATCCAAGATGGGAAGGGTGAGTAACTGAAGGTTGGATTAAGGTGTCAACGTGGTGTCCAGCAATGATGGTTCTGGAGGTGTTTACTTATTTTCATGTCAAGCTGAGCAAATCCAACCTAATTCAGTGTCTAGGCCTTAGGTTAGATCATATCACCTGATTTGATGAAGGGGTTTCATCCCAACTAAAAGGATACTGCTTTGTCTGGCGAGAGGTGTTTAACTGCATTTGTTTTTATGCAACACTCTGACTATTTTGTATTAATTTGTTTCATTTTCATTTTGGCTATGGAAGACCATATTAATACAATAGACTTAATAAAAGGCGGCCTAAACGTTTTGCCTCTTTTTGAGAAACAAAACGGCAAATCATTTGGGGACAAGGATCAGGTTGACAGGAGTCGTTCCTTCCAGATTGTCTTCTATGAGGAGAAGAACTTCCAGGGCCGCCGCTATGAGTGTGACAGCGACTGCTTGGACTTCCACTGCCACCTGAGCCGCTGCAACTCCCTGCGGGTGGAGAGCGGGGCCTGGGTGGTCTATGAGAGGCCCAACTATATCGGCTCCCAGTACGTCCTGACCAGGGGAGAGTACCCAGAATATCAACGCTGGCTGGGACTCAACGACCGCCTTGGCTCCTGCAAGATGATCCAGTTTGTAAGTCAGCCGCTGCCTGTTGTGTGCTGCGTAACACTTTTCTACTGCAGTTTTATCAATTTAATGAACACCTCGCTATATGAACTGCATCCGGAGTCATGGGGGCAAATCAATTTGATGATGCAAGCACATCCATGCTGACTAAAGAGTAGGAATAAGCTGGGAGTCCTGCAACAGCATCCCAAATCAGGTCATGACAAAACCTCAGGCCTTCGTCAATGGATATCAACACTAGGGTGTTTTATTGACATGCTATGCAGTAAAGATCCGTATTGCTGATTAGCTAACCCAGTATCCCAGGGCCGCATCTCATGCAGTTTTCCTACCGCAATACACACGAGATACATTTTATCATTGTGTACTGCATTGGTACTGCCTACAATTTGTAATAGTCATGAAGAATCGGTTTCAGGGTACGGATGAG
>OMKQ01069061.1:0-10111 GCA_900302335.1 Phycis phycis | reverse complement strand
CCTCAACACAGCCGCCTGCAGCAGGCAAGAGGATAATAGCAGCAGTCGTGCTCCCGGTGGAAGATGGCGGTTGGGATGCTGTCTGAGGCTGGAGCTGGGGGCTGGATCTGCTTAACTCCCGAACTTCGATGGATGTAAACACCAGAAATGCGTATTTGATTTCCAATTCCCGCGGGTTGGACGTGTTCGGGGTTGTTTAACTCCGTTTTTCCTGCCTTTTATCTGGCGTCAATCTGGCCCACTGAGAGTGGACTCCCCGACCAGGGCTACACATCGGTAGTTTGCGCAGAGACAGGGTGGGAGTAAAGTAGACGAAAATGTCGGATTCAAAGGTAAAAGTTGCAGTTCGAGTTCGGCCCATGAACCGCAGAGGTAAGTGTTATAATGAGTTACTGTTGCAATTCTGTTCGGATCGCGTTTAATGTATTCGACGTTTCACTGTAACAAAGTTTTTCGCAGAGAAGATTCAAGCGACGTGCCTACTAAAGACCCACGGTTGACCGAGTCGAGCTTAGGACTACTAATAAATATGACTTTTCCCTCTAAGGGCCTTACTTTTAAAACAAACATGTCTCTGCAGAATTGGAATTGAACACAAAATGTGTCGTGGATATGGAGGACAACCAGACTGTTCTACACCCACCGCCGTCAAATTCAAAAGGAGAAAGCAGGTAAACAACCATAAAACGGCATGCAATGCCTTTTCCACTACATTTAAGTAATAGCGATGCTATCACAGTATGCAGTCACAAACTCGGTGCCATGGTAGCCACTGCAGTATGATTATCGTGATGACTTAATAGTGTTTGGGATTGAGAGAGTTTGCGTGGAGAACACTCCCCACAGCTACTGCTGGTTAACGGAGGCAAGTGGGGCTCGGGTCTTTAGGAATGTGTGGCGCTGGGGCAAAGACTGATCACATAAATAGACACGTTCCGCTGTGCTCACTAACTTCGCCCAAGTGGTGTTCTTCGAGTATCGTTATAATGTAATAGCAAGCTAAGCGTAGCAGCCACCCAATCATTTGCACTTTCATTGGCCAAGCTCAAACGACTGACAATTGCAATGTCAAAGGTGGACATTAACGCTACAGGTTAGAGCTCTTGAAACTGGGTTATTTGTGTTGATGGATGTGCAATTTCAGCTTTCCATTGCAGATACAAAAAGCAAAGCAAAAAAAAAAAAAAAAAAAAGATGAATTACATTGCAGTGGATTGTCTCCGATGACTCAGTGTGTGAGGATGTGGCGGTGTTAGTGTGGTTCCTTCAACATCATAATTAATGTTTGCCCCAAAGGACCATAGTTGCAACCGACCAAAGACGTTGTTGTGATGACATAGCTTTGCGACCAGGGGAAACGACCTGTACATTTTTTTTTATCGGGGCTCTTTGCTCACATGCACGACAGAAGCTAAGCGTTACAAATACTTTCTGGAGCAACATTATTTGTGACGTTGTAGGTATCACACCAACACGGCGATATCAAATTGTGCACCCCGCACCTGCCACAACATAGCACTGTGTCCCCAAACCATCTCAATCTTATTTCATTTGATTTCACGTGATAAAGTAGGGGTTGGGAGGGCTTGGGAGTGACCTTGCGCTTCGATAGATGTAACCGCCTTCACATCGTGTCATTTTCTTGGATTGAAATGGAGACAGGTGCACGTACGATCCACACCATGATGTGGGAAACTAGCTTCCCTCAGATCCTTTGAACCTCAACGTCTTTTGCAACCTACTTCCAGCAAAGGTGGAGTGGTGCTAGCCATGGCACATCAGTCAAGAAAGATCACGATCTTGACCACGATCTCTCGAACATTTTAATCACGGGTTAAAAATCGGAATATATCAATAGATTTGGATGTAGATGTATCTGTACCGGCTATCTTTTTTTTTTTGAATGCAGTGCATTGTGTTCACTGACACAATTGAAACGACATTCACAGGCGATCTTAGTGTGATTGTTTTTTCATACATTGGCTTAAAATTGTACCTCTTCATGAATGTTTAGTGTTTCTTCTGTGCTTCATTTAATCCATATTTGCTGCTATGCTGGGTTTTGTTACCCATGATTTCACGGCTGACCTGATTACCCATGGGTGCAAACATAATCTTTAGATAATTTAAAATTAATTCAAGGTGGTTCTTCGTCCTCATTCATATACATGGTTTACAGGAGTTTATGAAAACAGCCTGCAAGGCAATTTGAGCAACAGTATGCAGAAATGTTTTCACTTCTTGTCCAGCCGGGTGGCCCCAGGAATGGGGGTTGTTGTTTTTCTACTGGAAGAATGAAAGTGGCATTAATGTAGAACTGCATCTCGAGTTCCAAGCAGAATTTCGTGTTAATGAGCTTGTTAAATGGTAATAGCTGTTCAAGCTACAAGCGGTAACACATTAACCTATATTTAAGGTCACTGTTTGCAGAGAAATGGCAGCCAGCGCAGTTTGTTACAACAGCTTGTGACTGTTGAACTAATAACAATGAACAAACTCTTGCCAGTGTGCGATATGCAATATCTCAGCCATATATTCTCAGACTGGTGAGTGACTTTTACATCAGAGACCGGCTCTTTCCATTACTAAATTATTATTATTATTGTAACACCATTATTATCCATTACGATTACTACTTGGAATTGCTACAACGTATGTAGCAATTCTTATACAGATACCAAATTCCTGAGAAAAAACAGCCAGAGTAAGGTAGATTTTGAAAGTATCCAACTGAAAAAATCCTACCCCTCCCTTCAGGCCTCCCTCCAAAGCCACTGACCCAAAACACTAGCTGTAGCAATAGCATCTGCCTACCATTGGAATACTCATGTGCAATGAGTGCATTGGCAGAGAGCGTGCGCGCGGTATCCAGCTAGGTAGTTAGACACGAAGGTACGCAATCATTTAATTTGGGCTGATTGAAATGATTGAAATGATTGGACAGGCTAGTTACATGTGACAGCCACGTATACCAGATACTTTTATTTCTTTGTCAACCCATTTGATGTATTGATGGCTGTTGGGATGTAACAAGACAAGAAATCCTAGCTTTAACTTCAGGTACTTCCTCAAGATAAATATAAATGTTCTTCTGAATAGAGTCTTGCTTGTTTGCCACCCTTTGTGGTATAAGTCATGTAATTTCCCTGCACACACTCTCTGGAGCCGCAGGGGGGGTCTAACCCCTATGCTTTGCATGGTCTGTAGGACACCTGTTCACCTGAGTTTGAAATGTGTCAGAGTATTACCTTTACGATATGGCTGCAGGGTACACATCCCTGTAACGTTGGTCCTCTCCTGGGAACAGGTTTTGGATCGTATAGCTTTATGTTACATGCCACCAATTTAGAAACCGACCCTAGAAGAAGTCGTTCACACCTTGTAATTAACATCTCAGACTGTTGATCCTGGGCCCAATGGCAAGCGAGAGCCCATATTAACATAGATCCACTGTTTTCTAGTGTGTCATTAATTTCATGGAGAAAAAGGCTTTGAGTCAAAGAACATACCCGCACGTGACTGAGATTTTGCAGGGATTGAATGGCACCATGTGAACATGGAAGCTATTTGAAGAATGCTGTACGGGCTGTATGGGCTTCACTTTGATGGCTTAGCAATATTAGCCTTGTTATTTTCACCAGGTCCCATGGCAGCACCACTCGTGACCACTCTCTTGTCTATAGTTTTGTTTATGTGAAACATTCATCTGAATGACAGCGGAGGGAAATAATGAGGCTTGTTAAGTTTTCTTGTCTGGCCGGCATGTTAAGTTACCCTGTCATGTCATTTCCAAACAATAGTTAATATTTTATATGTATACATTTATTTATATATATACATTTTTGTATTTATTAATTTATATTTATTTATATATATACATTTTTGTATTTATTAATTTATATTTATTTATATGTAATTACATTTTCTTAATTCATCTTATCTTCTGTGCCAGACTGGGCATGGATGGCTAATTTGAAATGTGAATCTGGGAAAGCAATTTAGCTTTCACGCCCCACTCTGGTATCCTTAGAGGTGGCGATACAATGCTAGGTGGGTGTGGAAAGCCGGGGGAAATACATGAGGGCTGTGGTCTGCGGAGTAGGAGGGGATCAGTGTTAAAGCACCCGCACAGGGGAATGTCCCTTCAACTCACACAATGGAGATGCATTACATCTATAGTGGCCCGGCTTGTCCATCAACGTGTAACAGTTTAATTCAAAGTCCACTCAGTGGGACGAAAATGGGTCATGCAGATGGAGAATCATATTTTATTTGCCATTACTCATTACTCGGGTGTAGCCTCCTGTCCAAAAATTAGGGTTTTATGAACATAATGTTGAGTGTATACTGTTTATTTAAAAGGCAAACTCATTTTAAGCAGTAATGAAAGGAAGGGAACCCTCAACCCCTCTTTTTGATGAGCAGATAAGGAAGCACATTGCACATTCAGCTACTGGGTATTATGTGATAAACATGCAGCTTTTTACAGTACTATTATATAGAGGCTGGAAGTTCTCTTCTCCTCATTACTTTTGAAATAGCTGCATGTAGTTCTTTATCATTTAATAGCTAGTAGCCGAATCCAACTGGGCAATTTGCTTCCTTATCTAGCTGTTATTAAAGATAACAAGGTTATCCCAAAGGGGGTAGTTTTCTATCTCCACTGTGTAATCTTGCTTACGTTTCTTCTTAGCAGGGCTTTGTTGAGGCGGAACTTTATGTCAACACCAACAACAACAATTGACTGCTGTAATTATCACTTTCCCTTTCACGCAACGTGCATCAGCCTCGTGCATCTGCAGTTGGTGTTGATTTACTGGGATTACGTGGAGCGGTGGCAAGGAGCCGTGGAAGGGTTCCTGCAGATGGACTCATTTGTATTAGGTCACCCATGTGACCAGAGTGTCATCATGCCTTCCGCACAAACCCTTCCCCAAATCACAATGAGATCCTTTTCATTTGCTTCCCCCAGGAATGTTCCTTTTGTCTTTTCATTTCACTCCTTGCGTGTGTGTGTCTGTGTGTCTGTGCGTGTGTGTGTGTGTGTGTGTGCAAACCTTCCCAGTGAATTAAGTTGCTTCGCTTAGTTTCAGCCAGCATTGAACAATTAAACTTCTCAGCTTCTATGTGAAGCACGTTAACAGTGAATGGCCGTCAGGTTTTGAGGGGAACAAATTGTCATGGAAACAGTAAAGGATGGCATCCTCTTTAGTTTCTTCAATAAGCACTGCATTTTCATCTGCTGAAATGTATTTATCTACGTATGTTTTACTGTTCACAGCATGTGCGTGTGTTCGTGTGAGCCTTGTATACCTGTTTCAGAAGCAAGTCTCGCATTTGTAACGTTGGCCAACATATTTCAGGATTATAAAATGTCTCAGGCTGAAGTGTGTCTATAAAGTGACATTTCAGCTCTATATCTGGCCGGTGAAATAAAACATTATGATCTTTACCACATTTGGGTCACATTACATTGCTATATATAGGCTTGTAATAGACCCAGTGCTTAAAAACCACAGTGTATTGTTTTTGTGACATCTACCAGGCAGACAGGGTCAGACAGGAGGACGACTGTTGTGTGTGTGTGTGTGTGTGTGTGTGTGTGTGTGTGTGGTACAGTCAAAGGTATCCGTTCATATTCCCTTGGTAGGAAGCGAGATTAATTGCCTCTGTGTAGGAAGCAATGTCACATCTAACAAATACTCCCATTTTGGTTGGTACTAGATTCTTTCTTGAGTTTGGTGCAAACCAGATAAAAGCTTAGCATGTATGTGACTGCTATCTCTGCCATCAGCTCATATCTATCAAGCTGAAGCCTGCTGACTCTGCCTGAAGTTCTGGTGGTGTCATGGAGTGGAATTCCGCACATGATGTGCATGTTGAATGGCACACATGTCGTATTATGGAAACCAGTTTATTTGCATAATGTGGACTGCTCATGGCAAAGCTATTTATTAAGGCTGTTTTGGGATCAGAAACTTGGCTTTTGCTTTGGAACTTTGAATCATTGGGCTGGTACATTGCTGGCTTTGTGTTTACAGTCGTTTCCTGGTGATAGAGGTTGCCGGGATACACAATAGTGGAGGATTAATGCGTCTCAGTATATAATATGCCCCTGACTCGATTGTGCATTAGGTGATTACGAGATTTTGACATACTAAACATTAGTAGGCAAACAAGTGTTTCCCCGTTGAGATAATATGCTATTCTAGGATTAACAAACACATTAAGGCAAATCCATAGATCCCTGACTTACACCACCACTTAAACATATATTATGATTAGTTTGAACTTAATTAGCACTGTAAAGTAAAAGCTGCAAAAGCTGCAGTGAGTCATTGCAGTTTTGATATATAATGTATATGCATGTATATAATGTGTATAACATCTGTTTCCATCATTATAATTACGATGCTGTTCTCTTGGAAATAAAACTATCACCGTGCATAGAGTGCCTATTGATTCACGTTGTTGTTAAAGTCTTGTAGTTCATTGTGCTGTCCACCTTATTGCAGGTTTAATAACCATTAGTTTGACCAGAGACCAACCCCCGCTCTAATTCAGTTTGGCCTGTTGCCACTCTGTTGTCTGTGCACCATTATATGGAGTGACCTCTGCTTTGAGTGGGCGGTGCCCCGCATGTTCTATTCTAAACACGCTGAAAGACAGGCTGAAATGTCAGCTTGAGAACCAATGGAGTTAGGGAGCTAAGACACATTGAGGGGGGGGGGCTGTCACTGTCACGGTTTGCTCTGGAACCTATCGGATCGTAATCGTTCGTCGCCAACGTGCTCGTGGCAAAACATAGCATTGAATCGGAGACGTGTTTGTGCATGGAGGTTTATGGGCGAGGGGTCTACACGTGCTTTATATCAGCATCAAAGCTTTAGATCAAGGAGAGGAGTCAGTCGTTGTGTGTAGGGAGGGGTTTAAGCCAACCGAGAGCTGGATGCACTGAACCGCCATCTGACCTTGGTACTGTCAATCTCTAATGTGTGCTGTACACACTCTGTGTGTGTGTGTGTGTGTGTGTAGAGATTCACTGTGGAATACTGTCAGAGCCCCTTGGGGCTGAGCCCTGTACCTGAGACCTACATGTTGGATTGGGATAACCTGGATTAAGTAATCGCAAAGTAGTGACGTAGTAAATACCTAAAAGGCCGAGCTCATCTCACCAGCCCGGTCACACTGTGATGTTTCTGACACGGTCTTAATAGTATCTCACTGAAGTGGGTTTTACTTGATTGTAAATGATTGTGTCAATATCATGACATGTTCCAGTATGATGTATTTGCAACAGTATGTTCTATTGACTGCCTGCAAGGAAGGGATCATTTTTGCCATTTGACTAACAGAGATTCCTTTCTCTGTGATTGTGAGTACATATAACGTGCAAACATCACAACATGGTTTCAATGAGATTACAGCGCTGTGATTAATGGGAGGTTGTCAGTTTCTTCCTCTGTTCAAATCAATATTCATTAAAAATGACATGGTGGCCATCTACATATATAATGGCAAAAAGCAAAAAGGTTATTAGTCTTTTTAATCCGATCCACTTTACCCCTGCTGCTGCCACTATGTCTTAGGTGGTGCAGCCACAAAGGGCTCCTCAAAATACCACAATCATTTCAAATGGCTTAGCATTGTGGCGGCCCCTTGGAAAACGTCAGCCGAAATATGGGGGTAACCCAATATTGCCGTGATTTTAAAAGGCCGAAATATTACACGCAAGACCAGACTGACGAGGAAGCCCTGGGCACATGGACCTGAACGTAACCTGCGATGACTAATACACATGAAGACACATAGCTGTGACAACAGCTGCCAAGGCTCAGGGAAACCCCGGCCATGCCCTGCAGGCACTCCAGGGTCAACCAAGATGGCCGCTGAGCCGGGGCTGAGCGTATGCGTATACTGGTGTGTGTCACTATACCACATGCAAATATGAGAGCCCCCTGAAGCTTTCACTATGCCCGGTGTCACTCTACATGTGGCTCAACGTGTCCCGTTGAAAGAGCCCCGTGGCTCGCATTGTTTTAAAGTGGAACACAGGATTCACTGCCTGGCACAAATTATGTTTTGGTGGGGTTTTTTTCCACCATATGGGAGAAGTAGGAATGAGGTATCACAGTTACATTTAGGGCTGCAAAATTCAAGCTTAGTTATCATGAGTTTGGCTGACTGGGTTCAGCCAAGGTAACACATATTGTATTATTCACAGTATTAACCTTAGCACTACAAAATCTAAAACAGGCGCTGACGTGTGTGACGGAACCACAACTCTGCTCCATGTAACTGCTTATTGTGTGCCTTGAAACTGTTATTCTGAGGGCATGAGCAATTTACCTGCTGATGCGTTCAGACAGCGCGCATGTTTCACCTATTACTGCAAGTCTGAAACGTGACTTACGGAGACAGCCCTAAGAGTGGGGAGGCCGTGTGGGGACCCTAGCTATCCAGTTCTCCGTCTATGTGTGGTATCTCTAGGACCCTGATCCCATACACGCTGCCAGTCGGCTACATGCACGGTCTGCAGAGCAGTAAACATGACGCTAAGGGACCAGCTCGTCTGTAGAATAACTCACACAATCTTACAAAATGCTTATCGGAGGAACTGAAGGGGAGCAAACTCTGTCAGAAGTCAGTACAGTTAGCTAGTTTGTTCGCTAGCTTGCTTGATAGTTAGCTACGTCATTTCTTAGTTTGTCACTTTGGTAGTCCGTTTATCAGTTAGCCTCTATTATATATTTCACACAAAAGACACGCTATGCTGCTGAGCAAACCAAAGCAGCGTTCGCTGTGTGAGTTATCCCACTGAGGTGAGGCTCAGCAACCGTATGCCTGCATACGGTTGGATTTTGCTCAAAGGTAAAGGCAGCTTGTGGGGGCACTGGAGATGGCCGTGCCATGCTTGATTCAACATGGCCAAGGCAGCGATCCCAGCGGTGTCTCAAAGGGGAAAAGAGACGCGAGATATATTTCATGTTTTCTGCTGATACAGAGATGTTATTTAGAAAGGAACATTTATATCTTGTTGAGCAGAGCATGTTTTTTAGCCACACAAAGCATTCGCATCGCGTTGAGTTAAATCGATAAGCAAAGAGATTCATTTCAAAGGCTCCTCTCCATGTAAGCTAATGATGATTCGTTACAGATCTTTATGTTGCCAGTTCTCGTATGCCCTGGTCTCCTAAAACACTGGCGTCCGTAGACACTGAGCTCAGTTTACTGTATGGAGGTCTGAGCTCATGCTGAAATCAACCTCCTGACTATGGCCTCTCTTTTAAGTCCACAGACATAAGGGCTGTTTACCCAACGGGCTCCCAAATCTTTTCACTTCCTCACGCTTCACTGACCCAATTATGAGGCCGTCATGGCAGCTAGTGCCACCAAGAAATACCATCAGGACGGAAGTGACTGAGGGAACAACTGAGAGGGACAAGGCATTTCATGAAGAAAAAAAAGCTGTTATTCTCGCATGTTAGTTATTGGCGTTGTTCTGTATTTTTGTGTTTTTCCAAAATTATTCCATGTGAGATATTATGGTGCGATAATTAAATTAGTATTGCTGTTAATATGATGACTAAGCAGATGGAGGATTTGTGTGTTAAGCATAATTTAACAGCACGGTGACAGTATCCTCCCTGTAATGGAAATGCTATTTTTATGCCAATGTTAAGTCTTTTTTTCAACAATTCTAGATAAAATAATAATGATACTAGTAGTGTACTAAAATCTGAACAACTATAATCAAAGTAAATGTTTCCTCTTCAGCCGAACCAGGGGGCGCCACTGTAAAGAATGCCGCAGTTTTCACTGAATGTAAAGATGGATGGGCTGTGAAATCATAATGCTAACAGAGTTTACCCATTGTTCCTTCTCTCGCTCTCTCTTTCTCTCTCTCTCTCTCTCTCTCTCTCTCTCTCTCTCTCTCTCTCTCTCTCCTTCTCTTGCTTGGGGTTCCTCTCTGCATCATCATGTACATTCCTGACACCCCCGAAAAGGAAACAACCAAAGGTAAGCCTTCTGTTTTCGTCTCCACGGCCGCTGAGAGCTGGTTAGCGTCCACGCTGCAGGACGCTTCGCAACGTCAGCATGAACAAACCCC
>OMKQ01069052.1:0-10957 GCA_900302335.1 Phycis phycis | reverse complement strand
ATGTTCTATTTGGGACAAAGAACTTACAAACTGCACCTTGATTTGAATTAAGTGACTTAATAACTTTGAAAGCAATATTCACAATTGTGGAAAGCTATTGAAAAAAGTTTGATTCATGTATAACCAAGAGAAATGTCTTCATCAATTATTTCATATTTTGTGCTTATGTGAGTTAAAACAACACTTGTGGGCAGTAGTGTGTGTGTGTGTGTGTGTGTGTGTGTGGCCATATTTCTTTCAAGCAGATTGACAGAGCAAAGCAAAGTTGAGACAAAAATTAATTCCCACATCATCGTTTCTATCAATATTAAGTACAGAGACAACAAAATGTAGTTGCCGTTCTAACCAGAAGTGCAAAGGAGCGATGAAGGTGCAGTATGTGCATGAATAGTGCAATATGGGTGGACAGTTGTAAAGTGACAGTAGTAAGTAAACAGTAAACATATAGTGCAAGTAGTAACAAGTAGACAGTAAACAATAAACAGATAGTGTAAGTAGAGGTAGTAATGATATAAATATATGTGCACAACAAAGAGCAATATTTAAGATGACTGTTTAACTTCAGAGCAATGACAAAGATGGTTTTGAATTCCGCTGAAGCCACATCCCCATGATGAGCGCCCTCCACAGCTTGGCCCACACCAGTCTGTGAAAAGATGTGCACTTGGTCTGGCGACACCAGACTTCCTAACGCCGTCTTCTCCTCACCATACAAACCTGCTAACGGATGCACTGGACCTCTATAGGCTGGGGCACATGTACGTGCTTGGAGGAGGTTGACACCAGAAAAATCGAACAATAATGTTTCTGGAGTCAATATGTTCATTCTGCCCAAAGCGCGCACATCTGTAATATCCCAACCCCCCCCCCCCCCCCCCCCTCGTCCCACACATATATGTGGGGGATCCTTCTTATAGTGTCCATGACGACAACCCTGGTGACCCCTTTTACCCATTAACGATATTCGTCATTATGGTTTACAACGTATTCACTCTTTCAACATCTGGGTAGGGGGATGATTTAATACTTATGAGGTCAAAGGCCAAGTGTGCCAGCACAAAAACCAGGTCATGCCAGGTCAAAGGTCAAATATGTCGCAACAAGGTTTTAAATCATAGGCTCTTAAATTTTGTCACGTGCACTTATTCTCTCTCCCATGCATCTTGCCTATGTGAACTATATCTCACCTAACAGATGCAATTACGCCATATCAAGATTCTAACATTACTGTAAAGCAAGTGAATCATCTGTCTGGGATCAAAGGATAGTCAACGTGCTTATCATCGTAGTGCCAATGGATCAGGCTGACAACGGTTTCCCCAGTGTTCAAGGTCAGCATTATTAATGTTTAACACTGGCTTTTTATCTTTCAAATATCAAACAACTACACAATCAAAGTGGGTCACCCCTACTGTAATGGGTTTGGTTTATTGCTAGTATTTTGTATTTTGCGACTGTAAAACACTAGTTGCTATCTACATTTACATTTAGGGCATTTAGCAGACGCTTTTATCCAAAGCGACTTACAAAGAGTACATTTGTCATCAGAAGGTGAAACATTTCATTGCTGCTAATACAGTACGAAGTTACCAGAACAAGTTTCAAGCATTTCAAGTGCTAGATTAACCATTGCTAGTGTACAACATCTCTGACTAAGTGCCAAATTACAAAGAGTGGTCAAAGTGCCGAATTACAAAGAGCGATCAAAGTGCCAAATTACAAAGAGTAAAGATTAAAGTGCCAGGACATACAACAAATAAGAGCATGAGGATAGTTATGCAGGGTTCAGGTGAACTCTGAACAAGTGGGTTTTGAGTCTCTTCCGGAAGTTTAGTTTAGACCCCTCAGCCACGGGCTGAGGGTCAAAGGACATTTATATCTTTAGGATTAGAGGTCTATGTGTTACTACCTAGATAGACAACATGGCTGTTTTTCCTGTTTTGCTGATGTGGTGTGGACGTGGTAAAGCAGAACAATACAGAGGATTTTCTCTCTGTGACTCGCACATCATAAGGCATTGCTTCAGAGCTCATCCATTCTCCAAGCCACACCCTGTATCTATGCAGGCAAAATAACTGCTGTTGACTTTACATTGAATGGCATTCAGGAAGATATCAACAATGTATTATTCACACACCATCACATGTTCCAGCTACGTCGTTCATAGCATATTCGTACCTGCATATCGTTTCCCCACTGTGCTTTCCCTTCCAGCAAAGCATCCAGGACAGTCTTGTTGGGCTCCTGCGCTGGCTGGTCGTTGCCGCTGACCACATAGTAGGACGAGCGGACCCGCTTGAAGAATTCAGCATCCACGTTCTTGGCACTGCAGTGGTTGGGGATGTACACCAGATCCATATACATGGGAGGACAGTTGGGTACAGACGCTCCACTCGATGCCTTGGTGTTCCCAGAACCTGAGAACAAGAACCATGAGAACACATTTAAAAATGACAGCATGTTTGGAGATTTAAGATGGAAATGTTGATTTGAATCATGATGGATTACACTCGCCTGTGGTACTCTTCGCTCCTCTAGATGCAGAGGTGTTGGTCGCGTTCTTTGCATCTTTACCTTCTCCGACAGATTTCTTTGGCGAGGCCGTCTTCGTATCTCTCGCTTTGGCCAGGGCGCTCTTCCTGGCCGGCGAGCTGGCGGTTTTAGTGAGCTTCTTCTTCTTGGTCTTCTCGCCAGCTGCCTCCTCCTGGCGCTCCTCGGCCTTGAGGGCCTCGGGGTCCACCATGCAGACATCGGGGGGTGCCGTGGACGGGGCCGGGTCCCTCGGCGCCGGTGGGGGCGGGTCGGCATGCCGGTAGGTCAGGGTCCGGTCGGTGGGCAGCGTCTCAGAGTCGTCCTCAGAGTCGATGTTGGCATCCGCAGTGATGGAGGGGCAGTCCTCGGTCCCTGGGGGGACGTCCGAGTCAGTCTGGGATGGAGCGGACTCACTGATGGAGGTGGGCGGGGTCTCGTCACACTGCTTGGCATGGAGCTTTCCGCCCGGGGGCGGGGGTCCCCCGCCCGACTTGGTCAGAAGTTTCGCTTCCTCCAGGGCCATCTCCTCGCTCATCAGGTACTCCAGCGGGTTGGGGTTGATGAAGGATGGTGACAGTTCTGTCTTAGGGTGGCGGTACTCACAGGAGCTGACCAGGCAGAGGTCCACGTCAGTCTTGGAGTGGGGAGAGGGGCTCTTCTTTGAAAGGTTGGGGTCCGGGGGACCCCCGGCACACATGTAGTCAGGGGACAGAGGCAGAGATGATGGGAAGTTTCGGGCTGATGGGCTGATGGGGGATTTTGAGGGAGGTGTGGACACGTCACACTTGAAGGGATTTGTCTCCTTGGGGGAAAGGGCCTCTGTCGGTGGTGGTGATGACTGTGGGGGTGGGGATGCTGACGGAGGTGGTGGGGAGGCTGATGACTGCGGTGGTGGGGATGCTGACGGAGGTGTTGGTGATGACTGTGGGGGTGGGGATGCTAACGGAGGTGGTGGGGAGGCTGATGTCTGTGGTGGTGGGGATGCTAATGGAGGTGGTGGTGATGAGGGTGTAGGTGATAGTGAGGGTGGTGGTAGGGATGCTGACAGAGGTGGAGATGATGATTGTGGTGGTGGTGAGGCTGGTGGTAGGGATGCTGACAGAGGTGGAGATGATGATTGTGGTGGTGGTGAGGGAGTCTGTAGGGATGGTGACGGAGGTTGTGGTGATGGTGGAGCAGATTTGGGAGTAGACTGTGTCTCGTAGCTCTGCTGTGTGTCAAATTTATTTGATATTTCCTCCGCAAAAAGAGATGTTGGGCTGTCGTCTTGTTTACCTGGTGGACCTCCGATCAATGAAGAGTCAGTGGAAAGAGGAGAATGGGTGAGAGAAGCTACCTTCTGGGACACTGGAGACTTGTCTGTTTGCAGGAGCGTACCGGGTGGCATCTCTGTCATTTGGCAAGGAGTGGTGACAGAGGGAGTCGACTGGGATGCATCCGATGGAGATGCAGAAATGGCATGAACTGTATCCGCATCTTTAAACATAACTGTTGTCTCCACACTAAATTCGCTCAC
This sequence comes from Phycis phycis, assembly GCA_900302335.1. Taxonomy (NCBI): domain Eukaryota; kingdom Metazoa; phylum Chordata; class Actinopteri; order Gadiformes; family Phycidae; genus Phycis; species Phycis phycis. The sequence continues at coordinate 6,909 of OMKQ01069052.1, read as the reverse complement.
ACCTGCTGGTCTCGGGTCGGATCCATCTGAGGGGCTGTAGTCCACCTCCGTTGGGCCATTCTCTGTGGCACGTGAGCTCCCTGCCACCAACGGATGTTCTGGAGATTGCTTACTAAAGTCCAAGGCTAAGGAGTGGTCGGGGGAATCCTGGCCCAACTCTACGGAGGTAGTAGACTGCTCGGGGGATTTGGCCTCCTGCGTTTGTGCCCTAGCCTTTGCCTTTGGTGAGATGTCGGGGGAGATGGACATCGGTCTGGGGCTCTCCTCAGGAGGAGAGCCCTCCACCTCGTGGAAGGTGGTTGGCGTCTGCACCACGGAGACAGACAGCGAATCCACCTCCGTTGAGTGAGGTGAGCCCACCTCTGCGTGAAGCGACGGGGAGTCGGTGGTGGGCTCGGGGAACGAGCAGGTGGCCAAAGAAGCAGTGGATGCCGAGGCCAAATGGGAGAAGGTGTCATCTGCTACCGCTTCCTCTATCGGTGTGCCTGACTTGTCTGATGTGGTGCCCTCGGATATTGACATTTTGCTCTCCTCTTTGAAAGTGATGTTGGCGTTGACTTCCTGTTTGACAGGTGTTGCAGACTGGGGGGCCATGTGACTGTCTTCTCCATTATTCTTATTTGCCTCAAATGATGGTTCTTCTTTCATTGTGGGGAACTCGTGTCCAAGGGTATGTGGGCTTTGCTGTGGGGAGACAGGCTTCTCTACAGGTAAAGCACTGTCATGCTCAGCCTCATTAGGCTCTGGGCTGGCACTTTTAGATGAGTCTTCTCTGTCACTTGTAACCTCAACAATTGTGGGTCCCTCAGCATTGTCCTCAGATGCGACCATTTTAGACTTCTCATCTACAGGAGACTGATAGTAAGGTGTGTGACCTGAGGATTGAGGTGAGTTTGTCCCCTCTAATGTCTTATCATCTGGGCTGATCAAGGACTCAACTGCACCCTTTGGTGATCCAGCCATTGTGGTGCACAATTCTATTGGTGTAGCAAACAGCAAGGGAGCTTCAAAGTTCATCTTGTGCTCCAGAGATGGAGAATGTATAAGAGGTGAGATTGAGGAAACTGAATTCAATCTGGTTGAGTCTAGGTCATCTTTCTCACTCGGCACCTTGTCCAACACCTGGGCCTCTGCGGCATCATCAGATGGGAACTCTTTGCAGAATCGGTCCGCTTCCAGGGGTGAGGGAGGAGATATAGTGCAGGCAGAAGGATGGTAGTCTTTGCCTTCTGTGGCATCACTCTTGGAGAGGTCGGATTCCTGGCAATCCTGGAGCGGGGAGAGACGTCTCACTTCAAAGTCCCCATAGGTGGACGTGGCACTTATGCCAGGGTCCTGAGAAGGAGATTCATTTTCATCACTTGTGATATCCCTGGGTGTGGACATCCCATCCATTGGAGTGGGAACACTGGAGATCTCAATGGTGGATTGAGTGAGGCCGGAGGAGGACACCTCCAGAGCTTCTTCTCTGTTTTCATCATCGGATGTCGTCTCACCTTCAAAGCCCACTGGAAGCATTTCGTCATGGATGGACGCTGCAGGGGAAACTGGTGAAGAGACCTTTGGTGAGGCTGATACAAAGAAACACTCTTTCTCAGTCTCCACTTCCTTCACATCCTGAACCTGTTTGTGTGTTTCATCTGCGATGGGTGACATCGAAGATGAAAGACACAAACAGGTTGTATGTATTTCACCACCATCAGTTACAGATGTGATCTCAATTTGCCCAAGTGTTTCATTGTTATTATTTAGTGTTTCTTTTTCAGTTTCCACTGTTTGTGGGGTGTGAACATCATCTGAGTCCCCCTTCTCAATATAATCTACTGTGTCGGATGTCTCTTCCAGTCCAGTGCCTTCATCCTCAAATTTCTCACTTCCACATCCATCCATCTTTTCCTTGTGTTCCGGTTCATCTGGAGTCTCTCCACTTTCCCCCTCAACCTCTGTTGTTATTCCCTCATCGATAGACTCTGCGGCCTCGGAAGACTCTTTGGTCTGCAGCAATTCTTCATGCTGGATCAACACAGCTGGTTCCTCTTGGGTCTGCTGCATCTCTCCCTCAACTACAGCTGATTCTTCAGCTTTAAGTTCTTCAAAGTCCTTAGTCAGGTCTTCTGGTGAAGACATCAGGGACCTCTCTTTCTCCATGTTCTCTGCAGCAGCAGCAGCGACTGCACATACAGTTTTAGCTTCTTCTACTGGCACATCTTTCTTTGTCACCTTTACTTTTTCTTTTTCTTTTAGTTTTAAAGGACTTCCAGCATCTTTTTTGGACGATTCCGCTTTTATTAAAGTCTTGGGTTTCGTTAGTTTTTTTGCCTCAAATGCAGCTGGTGCCTTTTTGACATCTTTGGATGACCTCTTCAAGTCCTTCCTGGATTCATCTTTGTTCATCTCTTTCTTCACCTCCTTCCTGTCCTTCATGGGCGAGTCTCTCCTTAAATCTCTTTTGAGCTCTTTCTTTACCTCCTCCTTTTTCACTTCCTTTCTGGCATCTCTTTTGGGGGTAAGCTTTTCTTCTTTCTTCATCACTTCTTTTTTCACCTCCTCGTGTTTCTTCTCAACCAACTTTTTAGGTTCCTTCTTTATAATCCTTTCTTTTTGAGTCTTGAGCTTCTTTTTCTCTGGAGTCTCATTTGCAGCCGCCTGCTCTGCTTTTGGTTTCAGTTCTTTTTCAGGTGCCTTGCGCACCGGTGCCTTTTTTTGTGTTTTTTCCTGAAGTGATTCTGCATCTGTCTTTTCCTTCTCAGGGACTTCTTCTTTGGATTCCTTTCTGACAGCCCTGCTCGGTGATGGCTTGGGGGTGGATTTGAGGCTCTCTCTGCTGTCTGTTCTGTGCTTCAGCTTTGTCTGCTTCAGCTTCGCCTCCGGTGCTGGGGCTGCCGTGCTGGCTGACATAGCTTTCTGGGTAACAACTGGCTGCTTCAAGAAGTCTAAGTGCTTTAGCTTTTCTAGCCCTTCCAAGATGTGATGCTGAGTGGCATTTCCAGGAAAGAGGACCCGCACTATCTTCTCTGAAGGGTTTGCAGGATGCCACACAATCAACGACGATATGGACGTCAGTGAAGACACAGGAAACTCTGACTCTTTTCCATTGGGTAACATTATTGACACTTTGTCTTTCTCACTCCCGGTCCATTGTTTCATGAAGTGCTGCAGCTCCTTGCTATTCTTAGATGGATTAAGTACATACATCTCAAGCATCCCCACGCCCATTTTCTGAAAGAGAACAATTGGTTCTATGGTGTTTCCGACAGGCCTTTGCAGGGACTCTATTTTCAAATTGAGCTTGTTGAGGAACTGCTGGATGTTTGCTGCCTCCTCCATGTTCTTACGCACCCTATAGTTAGGCTCAGGGCTTCCCAAAGTCTCCGGAAGATTTACGAACACGACACCGATATCTGGTGAAATCCGGTTCTTGGCCCAGTCACTGTTGGCTGCCGAGCCCTGGGACTGCTCCTCCTCCATCTCGGCCACCTTCCTCTGCAGCATACTGTTGATGCCGGGCAGGTTGTCATCGCCGATGTGCGTCAGGAGGATAGAGTCCACCCTGTCGAGATGCCTCACCAGCTTCCAGAAGCAGGACTTCCTCCCCGAGCCACCATTGATCAGCATGTTGAAGCCATTGACCGCGAAAAGCGCAGAGTCACCACGTCCACCCGGGAAAATGTAGCAGCAAGGCTTGGAGAGCTTCAGGAACCCCCCGGAGGTTGGGGGCTCCAGCATGTCGAAGGGGGATGGGATCTCCACCGACTCTGACAGATACTCCGTGAACTCTGAGAGACCTTCCATCTCCGGCAGTATGAGAGCAGAGTTGAGTTTCATGTTGATGAAGTCCTGCAGGTTGTGTTTGTCCAAATTAGAGTTCTGCCAGTCCCCGTGTTCAGGACAGGACAGGGTGAGGTTGGCTTTGTTGGCTGGATGAATAGTGGTGAGCAACTCACCAATCTACAAGGAAAAAGAGAACGTATATGACATTTCTAAAAGGGTATTTATCAGTGAAATACTGCAGTTAAACAAAACTAATAATAGAGAGATATTATTCACTTTTATTTGGTACATATATTATCTAAATGCGCTATAGTACCATTCGTGTGAATTTTCTGTCTCACCTCTTGATCAGTGAAAATGTCAATGAAGTTGAAGAAGGAGAAGCATCCAGACTGGAGGATGAGCTCTCCAGTGTTTTCATAGCATTGACCCGACAGGATCATCAGCTTGTGTCTGGCTGTGTCTGAGATCATCAGACGTACCTACAAACCAAACACACAAACAAATGAATACAAAATGTTTTTATGAATCATTATTAAAAGTCAAGACATTATCAAATGTCTTGATGCATGTGACCTAATTATCATGTCACTGTTATTCTCCCTCTATCACACTCATTTTGAGTTATGCCTGGTTATTGGTTTCCTGGTTCCTCGGGTCATTCAGTATTTTCGACGCTGATGACATCAGTGTGAGTTTGAAAGCAGCAGTGGTTCAAACACTGTTCTTGTATAATTTAGCTGAATTCCCAGCATGCTCTGAAAAGATTGTGTCTTTGAAATAACATCCAACTTCAAGCGTGAACAGATTCTGTTCATGAAAAGCAGCTTACCTTCTGGGAGTCTAAGATTCTGATTTTGAATTCAGGTGACATTTGTGATTCTGTGATTGTCTGGGATTGGGGTTCGGTGCTTGAGAACCCAGACATGTAAGCTGATAATGTAAAGATAATGTAAGGATCAATTCTTCTACCTCCGTGCTGACTGCTTCATCTGATGGGTTGATGAGAACAACAGTCTCCAGGATGTTGCTCTTGTGGTGAAGAATCCTCTGGCCTGGGAGAACACAGAGTATCCATGATTACCACAGATCAATAGTAGCATACGTTAAGTGGTTTATATGACACAAACACACACATTCCAGTTCCTGTCCACTCAAGGCCACGTCTTTCAACATGAGACGATTGAGGTAATTCTAGCACAATAAATATAAATTACAATCCTGCCTGATTGTCATAAGAACAACACAAATATCTGGGTTGGATGAACATCACGGCCAAAACGGACTTCATAACTGCAATCCACTGCAAATACACAAACCCATTTTCATGCATGAATCTTCAAATTCAGCGGTTGAATGGTTTTCCTCTTTTGCTCCTATGTAGGGAGGCCATGAATTAAATATGTGGCTCCTATCTGCTCCTTCACATTATCTATAGAATAATGCATTTTTTCACACAACATGGCAGTTCCCTCTAGCTGTGTACACAACCAGTCTCCCTGGGGTCTGCAGGGTGAGAGTTGAACTCCCCCCAACACATGGCTGCAACCTTCAAACCTCCAACCTCCCATCGCTCGTCCTTGACCATGCTGTGACAGCAAGGCTGACATAAATAAAGACAACCTCCAGAGCTATATTTAGTGTATACAATAAGCGACTGCAATTTCAATTTGCTACACTTCCAACAAAGTGCTGGTTGAAAATGGCTATCGAAATGTGTGGAGCTCACATTTCAAGTGAGCTTGTTTCTTCAAATCCCTTTTTTGGATGGTTTGGATATGATATGGTATGGTTTGGATATGGTTGTCCTGAGGAACAGAGTGACATAAATATCAGTGTGAATGACAGGAGTGTGATGTCTTTTCGATGTAGCTGACATAGTCGCTACGGTAACAGAGTAAGATGTGACCTCAGCAGTAATGCTGCAGTGATGTGTGTGTGGAAAGTGACCTTGAAGTTACGGCCACGTGGTCTTTACCTGAAGGACACTCCTCTGTCCTCGCCGAACACACAACTCAGCACTCACATAACACTGCCTGCTTTGTGTTTTAACAGACAAATGTACGTTTATTATAAATATAGACGTGACTGAGTACCATTTTATAAAGTACTTCAAAATGAATATGTATGTTGTATGTATTATTATTTACAGTAATTTAATGTATTATTTATATATGACTTTACATTTGTTATATAGTGTGTTTGCTACATGAGTACATTACCATGGTTTTCAGAACAGTTTAATGGGGGTTTGGTAAAATGGAGTTTCTAGTCACAGTGCTGGTGAGGAGGAGGTCGTTCCCTCCAGAGCTAACGATGAGTTGAGAGAGGGGGCGCGGGGAGGCAGTGAGACGCTGCTACCAGTCGGTTGCTGGTTCAAGTCCACCATGCACATTTCATACGGTCTCATCATGGCGCTGCACGTGACCCCTGGGGTTGTGACGTCACAGAAGGCTGTCCCTTCCCACAGCAGACAGGCCAGCGGCCATAGCGGCTCTGAAGGCCAGCTGGCCGGTGAGAAGTTCAGAACCAAGATGGCCGCCAGGTGACTCAGGCCCGTTCACTGCTCTGAACGGGCTGACATTACAGATTCTCACAAGCTGGGAGTATTTTGAGGCTTTCTAATATTAGTCTACTGATGTCCAATATCAGGGAGGAAATTGGATTCAGAATGGGTTGTGAATTTGATATTTATTTTTTATTAAAAAATATAGTAGGCTAGCGATGGATGAAGTCAGAGAAGGTGTTCTATAATATTCTATTAAATATAGATGATATATATTACAATGTGTATAATATATTATTTTTTTCACATGACCGGATATTCTTTAGGACGGAACGCTAGTTCAAATTGTTGCCTTTTGTGATGACTCAACAGTCAAGATCACCAACGTCTCCCGAACGAAGAACAAAGGCGATCATTTGAACCTGCTGGGGTCACGTCTGGTTCAGGCAAACGCTTTCCTTCACACCTTGTGATCCGTCTTCATCGTGTCCTCATTGTCTCATCATCTCATCGTCTGGCTGAGTATGGGGACAACATGCAGGACTCACCATCACTACCGACCCACTGGTCCCCAGAGTACCACGGACCAGCAAGCTCAGTCTCCCAGTAAATAAACAAGGGCCTGACGTCCG
>OMKQ01069048.1:0-11119 GCA_900302335.1 Phycis phycis | reverse complement strand
TCCTCTCCTTCTTCCACAGCTAAGTAAGGGGACGCCATTGGATTGTCAAGGATGGTGTATTTGCGGCCTAAAAGACAGTATTGTTGATTTTATGTCTTAGTTGTATTACAATTGTTTTACAAAAAGCGTGGTTACAAGGCATTAGTGAATGAGTATTGCTCATTATGCAATTCATAACTCATTCTTTTAAGATATGCCTACAATGTAGCTGCATGTTAGATCCACTTTAAGTGTGTCTACTTTTCAAGTACACACTGGTAGTAATCATTACCAGATTCTTCCAATTTTGCAGTATTCAAACGCGTGCAGTGCTGATTACATAACCAGTGTTTAGCTGTCAAAGCTGTCACTCATGAACATGCTCAAGGGTTCACGGAGGCAGCCTTTAAATAAAGGCAAAAAGAACACCACATACCTTTTAAATTGGTTCAAACACAACCGAGGCAATGCGCGACTTGTAGTGAGCTAAATACCATACCTCATCGCGTGCCCAAATAAATAATTGGTCGTGTTGGGGGTAATGCTGAACTAGTTTATGAATGACGAATGTGAAGGAGTACGCTTTAAAAGTATTGTGGGGAATCTTGGTCTTGAAAGTGACTTACAGTGTTGAAGTTAACCACAAAACATACAAAAAAATGTCTGTACCGTATTTATAAAAGTCATTTTATTTTGCTTACAACAGTGTCATTTTAAGTGCCGTATATCAAAATGCAACATTATTACCAGTTTGTACCAAAATGTTTTATCTCCTCTAAAACATTGAGGCTTTCATGAGTGAGAACACTACAAAAACGTGAAATGCCTCCAAGGCAATCCCAGGAGACTTAAGGACAAACGTCATGACCGCGGCAAAAAGGGTGACTTGCTCACCGATGAGTGTGTTACATTCCACACTTTGGCCAAAGCCACAACACTAATCCTATTCTCTTAGGCGGGGTCGTTGTTGGGAGGCAAGTGGATGCCCAGGCTCTGCAGCAGGTTCGAGGCAGGGCCGGCCAGGCCGGCCTGGGAGCTCAGCGACTCCAGGAGGTTGGTGACCAGGTTGAGGTCCACGTCCAGGGGCTGGATCTCCTCCTCCTCCTCCTCCTCTGGATCTGCCGCCTCTTCTCCTCGTGAGCGAGCCTCTCCTTTAGGGGGCTGCGTGGAGCTGGCGGGCGGACCCTCCTTGTCGGGATTCTGCAGGAAGGAAAAGTGGCGGTTCAAGATCGATTTTGCAGTTATTGCAATCAAGTGGACGCTCTGGTTCGGTTGTTCGATTGTTTCGATTCAAGATGGATTCCTCTCATGTATGAGACAAAGTAGTGAACTGTGCCAACGAGTGAATAAGCACATTTCCGTGAGTGAACTAATACATTTACTATAGAAGGTGTGATGAGGTGTCATCATCATTACCTTCTGACGGAAACTCTTTCCGATGTGCGTGCCCAGCAGCTCGTGGTCCATTTGGTCCATGTATTTCCGAAGACTGTCCAGAGTGTCCGTTTCTTTATCTCCTTGGGAACTAAAGAAACCAGCTTTCATGTCTTCGTTATCCTCGTCATCTTCATCATCGTCACTTTCGTCTTCATCATCATCATCTTCATCATCCTCGAGGTCATCAGAGTCCAAGCCTTCCTCCGTCTTTCCTGCAAAATCAACAATTGTGTCCAATAGAAGCAGAGGAAATTGTGCCACGTTTTTGGAGGAGAAGTATCACTGCAATACTGCTGTGTGTGCACACTACATACCTAGTAATTTGTCCATTGCGCTGGCCATGGACTCTGGATCAAAACTAAAAGGATCATTTGAATGGGCCCTGGTGGTCAAGAAAGACAAAAAGAATCAGCAAAAAAAGAATTGGATACGTGGAAGAGGAGGTTTGTCAGACAGACAGACAGACAGAAATACTTTAATGATCCCTGAGGGAAATTGTCATGGATTTATCCATGACATTTATCCACTGAGTAGCTCAGTGTGTAGAGCGGGTCGTTACCTTTCCATCACCACACCCTGGCCACTACACAACCCTGTCAGGTATAATTCACATGAACCGCCATCTCTCGGTTGTCTCACCAGGGCAGCTCGGCGCCCTCGTGCGAGGACATGGCGCTGAGGAAGCTCTTCATGCCCTGGGTCACGGCGACCAGGCTGTAGCCGGCCTCCTCGCCCTCGCGCTCCTTCCCCTGCCCCTGGTCCTTCTCCTGGGTTGGTTTGGTGAGGCCCATGCCTCCGGCTCCTCCGCTTTTCTCCTGCAACACGCTCTCCAAGTCCTGAGCGGTGATGTCCAGCCAGCCGTCGCCTAGCGACACACATTGAGAGGCGATGAGACGAGTGCTGGCTAGAGGTGCGACTTGGCTTCATGGAAACAGAGGTCAAACTCACTTTCTGATTACGTAGACTGCTGTGAATACTTAGGCAGACGGCCAACAAAAATAGCACGTATTGCATAATGAATTTGTGTCAATGCTTTATTGGACGTATGAAGTAGAAAGTGTTCAGCGCTGTGGGGGAGTATCTCTGTGGCATCATTTATCCATTCCAAAAATATTAAAAGGGGCACCGGCAAGCTGGGCTATTTTCTATTATAAGAGAGTACTGCTTTATACACGGGCTGTGAAAAATCACTGTCGGCAACATCAACCATTTCCATGAATAAAATAAAATCACAGAAAAGTTGGACAATTGATCATTGGTCATTGGTCCGTGACATTGGTCCTGGAGGGCGTGACTCGTGGATGACATTGACTTACTATCAGCGGGAGCGAGCTGGGACTCCTGCCGCTTCAGCTCCTCCAGATTGAAGGGAGCGGAGTTCTGGAGCAGCTGGAGAACCACCTCCCCTGCACTCAGACCACTGCAACCACACGCACGCAGGCAGGCAGGCAGGCAGACAGACAGACAGACAGACAGACAGACAGACAGACAGACAGACAGAAAGACAGAAAGACAGACAGGCACACACACACACACAGACGTTAAATACATCTGTATTCAGACATATGTGTGGTCATGTCAAACGGATACAACTTCACCAATAATCCTACAGGTATAATACCAAATGTATCTGCTAGGGCAGCGGTTGTCAACTGCTCTGGCTTCGGGACCCACCATCACCCCTTAATGACAAGCCGCGAGACCCAAATCAAGGAAAATGTTCAACTTCTCAAATTTATCTAACATAACATAACACTTCAGTAACTGTACTATTAAACTATTCAGTCACTTATTCAGGCAGTAAAAAATAGATGGCACTCCACTGCATAAAAAAAATCCTCTTCAAAATAAAAGCACAGGATTTTTTTCGGAATTTTTTTTTGGGCCCGGACAAAGGCCCGCGACCCAATTTTGGGTCATGACCCACCAGTTGAGAACCACTGCACTAGGGGACTCTCAATCAAAACAAGAACAACAGATGTAGTTTGGTGATGTCGTGAAGTAGCGTGGGATCTGTTGTCTGTTGGGGAGCTGTTGTCTGTCCCCCCCCCCACCATTACCGCTGAAAATCTACCTGACGTGACTCAGACAGAAACCGTGTTGGAGGATGATGTGATATATTAAAGTTGTTACATTTTGTCACGTTTGTTATCATGTATGTCATGTCATTCTAAAGAAATAGGCTACTGGATTTCTGTTTCTCGTGTTTAAGTAAGGGGGCAAACGGGATATGACGCCAAATGAAATGTTACCTTGAATCTAACTATGTCTTTTTGGGGCTTTGACACATTTGGGATGGGGTTAGTACCCAACTCGACAAAATATGTAACCGTTTTTAATATAGTTTTTAAGATATTTGAATGCGGAAATGTTACATGTTATACTTTTAAAAAGATCCACATTCACTCAAACATGGTTCTTACCCGTGTGTGGAAGAGAAAGACAGTCTGAAAAAGTTCTCTGCAGATGTCATCAGTTCTTTATAGTGAACAGAGCCTTCCAGTTGACTCTGTAACCATGACAATAAAATGGAATTCAAAGTTCTGCATGCAGCATCTTTGCGAAGATCCATGTAGGGACTGAAAGACAGAATGCGGATCTCCGCAGAGCCGCCTGCATTCATACACCCACATCACTTAAGGTGTACACAAGGGGGCAGTATAGTGTTTCCTACCCCCCCAAAAAAACAACTCAAAAACAACCTGTTTAGGTTCTACACTGTACATGCTCAGTTATAAAGTGATCTTCAGCAGGAAACGAATGGGACAATCTACGGTCCAAGTAAAGCAGTGTTCAATTTTCAATCAAACACCCGACCCGTGATTGGATGGGAACAGCGTGCAGAATCAGGGATACTGGAGCCCTCTGTCTCCATGGAGACCAGACCATAGATGCATTAAATTAATTAGCGCACTGTTTACTATATTAGCCTACATTATAGCATAATGTTGCATAAGGCTAATAGTAACCTATATTTTAAGTCAAATTGAAGGCAGATGCTGCCGTGACCGGATGTGTACATTGTCGTCATATTGTGAGAAGTGAATTTGTTTTGTAGCAGCGGACGTTTCAGCGGAGGCATTGTGCTTTGCTTACACGGCTGTGGTGACCCTGCTTTGGGACGACTGCACGTCTTTGCATATGCATGGCTCAACAACGCAGGACACCGAAGCATGACTTGGCCTTTAGGCAGCCAATCTTCTTAATATGAATTACAAACTATAATGATATAATAGCCTATAACATGGAACATCAATAGCTATTGGAACATGACTTATGCATCAATTGATTTTGCTTCACCATTAACATGTATGACTTGCCTTGAAGTAGCCATTCCTCTTCAAGTTCTCCAGGAAGCCTTTCCACTGAGGGTTACAGCTGGCAGGAGCATCTGGGTCTGAAGACGGTGCTCTGCATTTAGAGCATAGGATCTCAAAGCCATGAGCCTTGAATGACATACACAAGAGACACACCTTGAATTATTCATACCCCTCTTGAACAAAATAACGTGCAGCAACAAACGTAATGTTACAGGGAGAACATATTAGCCAAACTCACCAGCTTCATACCCAGCTCGTATGACTTGTACTGGGGGTGAGAGAGGGCCGGCAGCGTGAAGCCACTCCTTCGGTCTGGGGTGAACGCTTGTTGCTGGAGTTGGGCGTACAAGCATCGGGTGAAGGTAACCTGAAAAGAAAAATCATGCACACAGAAGGAGGAAGGTTCAACACTGAATATTATTGCGTGCAATATTTGCATAGAGAGAGAATGTTAACATTAGAGTTGCAATGCTCTCTTGTACATTTACATTGAGGGCATTTTGCAGACGCTTTTATCCAAAGCGACTTACAAAGAGTACATTTGTCAGAAGAAGGTGAAACATTTCATTGCTGCTAATACAGTAAGAAAGTCACCAGAACAAGTTTCAAGCATTTCAATTGCTAGGTTAACCATTGCTAATATAACTCTCTTGCTTGAGTTTGTGTCAAATGTCTTTTATTTCCTGCATAGGTCGAGAATTGGTTGCTTAAATAGCAAACAAAGGGGTAAAGGGGCATTTAGCAGACGCTTTTGTCCAAAGCGACTTACAATCAGTACATTCGTGGGGTTTGACATGTTGACAGTTGGAGGAGGAGGGGGATCAAGGGGATCGAACCGCCGACCCTACGGTTAATGGACGACCCCCTCTGTCCACCCGCTCTACCCACTGAGCTACTGCCGCCCCACAAAGCTTCTGGTTTAGATGTGTCAGTGCGTATGAGTGTACCAGGGAGTGGACGCGCGTGTCAGGTGGAAAGGTCCTGAAGCCCCGGCAGGCCTGGAGGTCCACAGAATCCCGGAGGTAGAAAGCGGAAACTGCCGGTGCTATTAGGTCTGGCCGCTGTGCCAGCACTGTAGCGATCCCCGCGGGCAGGAAGCAGTGAGCCCGGTGGAGGTTCGAGGAGATCTTCTCTGGGTACCTAACACAAAAGGACGCGCGCATACATGCCAGAACACGTTTGATTCCCTCATCGCTGTAATATGTTGAAACATACTTTGACACTTTTTAGTTACCCAATGTCTTACCCAATGTCTTTAGTTACCCCCAATGTCTTGTATGTAGAGTGTACCACATCAATGGTCACCGTTTGCATGCCTAGTGCATGCAGAAGAAGACTTCTCTTTTGTGTGTTTACATTTACATTTAGGGCATTTAGCAGACGCTTTTATCCAAAGCGACTTACAAAGAGTGCATTTGTCATCAGAAGGTGAAAGCTAAATTTTTTTTACATTACACTTTAACTGTGCCGACGTTCCAATTTGAAGGGCGTTCTCTCTCACCCTTCCACACGCTTCCTCAGGGCTGAGCAAATCTGGGGGCTTGCAAGGCAGTCCTCTGCATTGGATGAGAGGAGCGCTAAAGCCTGAGACACCGTGGGCACAGTGCCTTTGGGAATCCCCACTGCTTTGGAACGGGACGGGCAGGGCAGGATGTGAAACTGTCCCCTGTGAATGAACACCTGATTGGGGAGATGTTTGATAAGTTAACCAAGACTACTACAACTGGAGGATATCGTTAGGTGAATGTGATATTGACATTTTACATGATATTTTAAAGTAAGTAGACACTAAACTGATTCGCTTGATATTAAATCAATATATATCCAAATAAATAGGAAGAAAGTAAGGAATAAGAAATACATGTACATAGAAAAGCATCGCGTTAGGACACCCTACCCTGTTCTCACTGGTTTCTGGATTCAACCACTTAGGAAGATAATCTGCCGCTTCAATCAGCAGAAACTCTCCATCATTGTCCTCAACTCTGCACACAGAAACCAAATAACCATCAACCCCTCCAAATGGACCATTTCAAATACCAATACAAGAAACAAAATGGGCCAAAGAGCATTCATGAATTAAGTTAAAATATGAATAATACCTAGCAGCTAACTCAGGGAAGTTCTTGGTGATGTGCTGAAGGAGGTGAACAATGAACCATTCATCTTCAACGTTGTCCCCAAAGAGAGTGGTGCCCCCGATGTGAGCAGGAATAGCTTCTATGGACACATGGTTTAGCAGACATATTTAATCTAGACAATCAACCCTTGCAACACTTACTAAACATACACATTTGCTTTATAACATTTGAGAAAGTTGGCAGGTGGATCACAGACACATATTAAGAGTCATATTGATCTAAAATTGCATATTGGTTGTGATGTGTTGACTTGGCTACCTTTCTCGGGATGATAGCTGAGGTTGAATGACTGGTGTTGCCAAATATATTTCATGAGAAGTGGGGCAATTTTGGCAAGAATATCTTCAACCAAATGCATTAACCGTTGTTCATGGGTATGGGAATCAATGCCGTTGGGTTGAATCAAAAAGAGTTTGTATTGAACCATGTCTTCCTGAACCACTTTCCTAGAAAGGGGATCCATGATAACGTTGAGTTCAAGGATCCTTCCCTGAAAATGCATAAGGTCAACATTACATTCAAATCTAATGCCACATTGTAATGATCAAAGTAACAATAAAGTTATCGTACATACATCAAACAGAACAGGACATGTAATAGCCAAAGAGGGTATACGATCATCTTACCTGGGTAAATGTATAGTTACTTAAATATTATTTAATTTAGTGATTATATTAATTGTGAATTTGTAACCATCACATCGATGGTTTAACGCATGGCTATGACAACTTGACTTTGTTTTCGTCCGATCATATAACCTTTCCGGCTTCAGAAATGGATCAAACGTTAATGTGTCCTACATTGGAATTACTTCGTCAAACTCGTTATCGGATTTGATAAAAAATACAGTTGAATATAAAAAAACAACTATCCAAAACAAAAATTATTTTACAGCCACTTATTGATCTAAATCACGAAGTCGTCGTTTATGTCAGTTGTACATACCGTCCAGAACCATTTGCAGACATGTCCACATCGGATATATATGTCAGATACGCAGTTCCTTGTCCGGGAGGAATACTGGGAGTTGTAGTCGTAGTTGAAATGATGAGGGTATTTTCAGAGGTAACCTAAAATCAACTTCCCAGGAGTCTTTGGGAATACGACATTGGGTATCCATGGTATTCTTGTTATTGTTGATGTGCCACTTACCATCTAATCTTCTCAACTGACAATAAAACAACTTTGGTGCCTATAATGTCCATGTCTGCTAATGTAGGAAGGTTGCTTTAAAACGGGATGCATTATACAGACACATTGTGCGGTAGCAGGCTCAGTACACACATCTTCTGTCATAGACAGCTCGCCCACGGCAGCTCACGTTTAGCTTAACGTCCTATAGCTACATCTCACAACGTTAGCATCTCTGCGCTAGCTTACATCGGCAGATATGCCCAGCACACAAATGCCCTGTTTCATTATTACAGATGGCGTTTGCTTGCTGCCGGAGGACATGCCAGGTGTTTGCTTCAGGAGTTAATAGTGATTATAGAAACATAGGGCAAGCGCAATGATACAGGAGGGTGTCTGCAAATAAGACGGAGGACAGGAGAATGATTTCACGATACAACCGACGACCCGTATCGCACAAACTAGAGATGTAAGTAGAAACAAAGTGCAGTGATCATCGCAAATATGTGTCTTGGAGTCTGTCTTCGGTAACTAAGTCAATACGTGGACAGACGCTTGTCGGGACTGAACCATGTGTGCACCTCCTGTGTGCTGCTGGAAGACCTTAATTCCCTCCCAGGGATGATTAATGACCTACCTATTTACCTGCCTAATGGATCTGTCTATTAACAAGTTTACAACAGTGTAGAAGCATTTGTAAGGACCAATGTGTCACACCATCAAGCCCAATCTACTGCACATAGTACAAAATGTAGCATACTGCTTTGCAATACTGTATTGTTGTGTATTGTTTATTGTGTTGTGGTGTACCATACACCACAGTAGACTATCAATACGTTGCACCTTTGTCGTGTTTGTTCAGAATGTCTACAATGCAAATCCACATAATTTATTGACTGTTTTCAATCTCCTCTGTGTTGGTTTGCCAGTCGTGGTTTATCACGTAATAGCCTTGACCACCATCCACTCCCGGAGGAAGTAGATGATGTCCAGACGCCTCAGCATTTCCTGCACGATCTACAGGAAGCTGTCTCCACTCACAACAGGTAGCTCATTGGGAGATGGGCTTTTGTTACATTCAGTAAAATATAATGTGAGACTGTGGGAGCCAACAGTTCGACAGACTTGCAAGCGGACATACAAGTCCATGCAATTAAAAACATTAATTTAATGTGTTTGTGTTAGACGGACTGATGCAGCGTTTTCCAGTGATAAATAATACAATAATGCCAGCAGATTGCAAGTGGTTCTAAATGTATGCTAGACACACTCCATCACTGTCTTCTTGTGGACATTCAGTAATGTTACACCTTCTTGAATGGACCACTGATTCTCAAGGACTGGCAATATGCAAGACCTGATACCTGAGCAAAATCAATTAAACCATCATATCGGATTGCCAGATTCAAGCAGGTGTGGTAGAAATAATTAATAATTAGCAGGCGGCCTCCATGCAATATTTGATTACTTTATCATGCTTGTTGTCAGATACCATGTGCACTTATACAATACACTTGATAACCGATTACAATCTTACGCCTACATTATTAAGATTATTAATTAGACAATGCATTATTAAGACTGGTGCTTGGTGTACTGTTGTCACATTTTTGCTGCAGCCAATACGTCACGAAACCAGATGTGCATCTATCTGCAGACTGTATATAACAAAAAAAACCTCAGTATTGATTGTGAATGGGTTAGTTGTATTCTTGCGACAGGCAACTATTTCTGTATTTAATTTGTAGTTCACATACATCGGCTGCGTCCGGGCAATCAGACTGTCCTACCGTTGTCACGGGCGACATCAATCAGTCGTGGTCTGGCATCCACAGCTACACGGGCACTGGGATCTCCACGGAGAGGAGCTCCGTCTTCTCCTGGGGCTACGATGTAAGTACAGTCGATACACATAACCTTGGCTGGAACGCGGTCATTGGGGTCCCTGAACGACTGACCGCGTTGTTTCCGTGATGGCGTTATAGCGATAATCAAATTGTTTCACGTTGTTTTGCCTCGAAAAAAGCTACGTGCATATTTATTTTATTTTAATTGTAGTGTATGCACGCAGCGCAATGTTATTATAGGAAATACGACGCAACTAAATAAAAAAAAAGCGTGGAACAAAAAATTGTTAAAAAGTACAACTGACTTGACCATTGTGTCCTCATAACGTAAACTTAACCAAAATAGACGGAAAGCGGTTTCATACTGCAGTTGCGCTTTTTGCAAAATGCCCAGGGAGACCTTTCAAAGTATATCTTGTCGCAAAATTGGGGTCCAAGCAAGCGTTAAATTGCGTCATACGCGTTATAGCGAAGGTAAAGTGTGTTCCATTTCAGAGTTACGTCATATTTGTCTCACACGCATGTATGTCATGTGTTTGTCCGACTCACACAGTTGCATGACTTTACTTTGTATCACACATTTGTGTTCAGGTGTTGTGATAATAATTTTCCACTTCATATATTGGTACGTATGTACGTATATATCCAGTGTATATATATATATATATATATATATCAGTGTACTTGGTATGAACATACAGCATAGCCCCTATTCCACTGGGAGTTTGTATCCCTGGGTTTATACTTTGTTCTAGCTGCAGTCAGTCATGCAAAAACTACAAAAAACGTTCTTTAACTCAATGATTTATTCATCTTCGTGTCCTCACATTGCCTCTGCAAAACACATATACAGAAAATACATAAATATAGAACATTTTTTGAATTGGGTTCGAGGGAACCCATCGCACACACACGCACACACATACACGCCCACACACACACACACACACACACACACACACACCCCCCAAACTCATCTGTGTGCATCCATCTCCGTCTTTCAAGTCTTTCTTCTCTCCCTCCAGCTGTTTCGTAGCACATGCTAATATGGGACTAGCCCAGCTTGACCACCAGAACACACAGCAGCCTGGCGCGTTCTCCCCCGTCCCGCTCTAGAAGCTCATCTCCGCGGCGGCTTGCTGTGAGATAAACCGAGCTCAGCCATGTGCTGCCAATAATTGATGAACAGGTCGCGTGGCACAGCGTGTGTTGATGATGCAGCCTGTGTGTCTCCGTGTAGCTGAACCATTATTTTGTTGTCGCT
>OMKQ01069046.1:5451-23436 GCA_900302335.1 Phycis phycis | reverse complement strand
CACACACACACACTCACACACACACACACATACACACACACACACACAGACACAGACACAGACAAACACACACACACACACACACACACACACACAGACACACACAGTCATGGAGTCAACTAAATGACACACCAATACTAGTTACTATATTAATGCCAAGGCTATGATTCTGTATGCACTGTGCAGGCATTAAGACAAGGGCAGACATCCTATTGAAACAAAAGGATACAAGTGTAGTAAAACTATGTTGCGCTCACCATAGTCTGGGAGAGATTCTGCACAAACTCCTGGAGTGTAGAGCTCTTCAGCACCTTGAAGATGGTGTACTTCACCTTCTCTTCGTCATACATGTCATTGCCCTGGTGGCCACAGAACTGGTCCTCCGTCACCATCTAACCAAAGAACAAGAAAAGATCAGATATTGATGAAGATTGAGGAAGAGATATCAGCTAAGGGAAAGTTGAAAAACGGCAAAAATATTTGGTCGTATATTAACTCGCAGTGGTCAAGTGAAGCAGGGACGACGTCGCCTCACCTGATGGCGTTATCAAAAATGCATACAAAATATACTCCCGGGTTTTACCTCTAATGCTTTTCCTTCTTATTCTCAACTATAAGAACGTGCAACATATGAATTCTTATGTTCAGAGTGGGGCAGCGACTGAGGCTGTTCCCAGGGACGGTGGAAAACGCCTCAGGGCATCCAAGCTGTGTGGCCTCACCTGGACCTGCATGTAGAGATGGGCCTCCTGGCGCTCCTTTCTCTTCTGGGCCTCAACTCTCTTCTCCTCCTGCAGACGCTCCACAAGCTGCTGGGGGATGTCCACGTCAGTCACCGGCAGCAGCACCTCACCTGGAGAGTGGGCAGAGGGACTTAGCTTGACAGGTTCCCATTCAACAAAAAGGGACAAAGAGCAGAGCTGCCCGAGTTTATACACATAACGTGTCCACAAGAGGGCAGTATAGCATTGCTGACCTCAAATGTGTGCTAACCCCCCAGAAAACAGAGTGCCGCCATTGGGGAAGGCTATTCATACCAGACAAGGACATTTTATCCTTGTGTCTGGCTGTCAAAAACAAAAAAAATAAATTTGCTGTCTGCTCCCTGCTCGCCTAATCAGTGTTCAGGCGACCCACTGCCCCCCCTGGGAGGACAGCACGGGACTGTCACACGGGCCAACAGTGTGTACGTATCCACCCACAACAAGCTGGAAAAGGACGCATGCTCCCAACTGTGCGACTACCAATGCTTCGATGGTACAGCCAAGCTAGGGACAAAGAAACCGAGACGCAGACTCGGAATTAGGAATTTGGGACCACATTGAACACGGTTAGATTGCTGATATTCAATAAAGTTACATATAACGACAGAGTGACACTCTGGGAACTATGTGTGAAAGATGGTCCAATGTGTACCCTTTAAAACTGAAGCGGTCTCTTTTCAATGACCTATTCAGATTAGGAAGCAAAAAGGTAAATAATGATCAAACTGAACTTTTTTAATAAAATTGTGTGTTCTGTCTGCTATAATACACAACTAATACAATGCATGCATGTTATGTCGCCATACGTGGAGCAGAGTAAAGTTCTCAATTGGGTGATTTGTTATACAATTACAACGCCATTATTTCAGTCATTGCACAACAGACTGAAATAAAGTAACCTAACGAAGCAATGTAGGTCTTCTTTTAACCCCTAAACACAGCAGCTGTCTGCTGGATACTCGGAATTCTACGTGATTTAATACCCTCGTTTTGAAACATGGTAGGTGTAATGTTTGGCTGTCATTGTTCAACCTTCCAATTTCCATCCTAAAGTCCATTGAGCCTGGTTCCCTGTTCTGAGTGTGAGAGTGTGAACCACTGTTGCTTGCTTGGCGCACCCTCATGCATTTGTGCACTCAAGCGGTTGGGGGACAACAGGTGTGCACATCTCTCTGTAACATCAACCATGGCAACATAGAAAAAGCATTTGTAAAAGGCAGTATTTCCACTGTAGCAGCTATTAAAAGGCCCAATATCAAACACTGTATCCACATTTGAAACTTTCCAGCAGAAGAATGCATATAGATGCACGTGCAACTCAGACCAGCTGTGCACCCTTATTTAACCCTGACAGGCGGTGGAGACGTACTGAGCTTGGATTCCCGGATGTAGACCAGCATGTAGGCATTGGTGCAATGCCGCACAGAGAGGTCGTCATCGTGGCCGCCATAGTTGTGCTCTATGGCCTCCTCTTTGGTGCAGCGTGACACCACATCGTCATCGAACTTGCACCACTGAGAAAGAAGTCAAGAGAAACCAGTGCACTGAAGACACCGCAAACACAGTACTACACACTACTGGAGCACATCTGTAATGCTGCGGCCCTCTTATGTGTTATTAACTTACAAGTAAACATTTGAAATACACAAGGAACGGTCAGCCAAGCTCTCCCTGTATTGACAATACTGTAGATGTATTGATTACATTATATATACACTTATAATATAAAAGTATATTGTAGACATACTTGACCTTTTCATTCCATCAAACAATATTTGATCATGGCAAACCCAGTTTTAGATACATTTCCAAAAAGTTCCAAACATAACCAACACCTCTCCATACATAGACTTGATAAAAGGCATAAATAAAAGTGGGTGGGTTGTAAATAAAGGCTGTTCTCACTATTGGCTCCTTGACGCTGACTTTGCCATCTCCTTTGGGGTTAAGATAGACGACGTAGTGGCCGCCATGGTTGTCCCCGCTGTGCACCAGCACGGCGTGCAGGATGTAGTTGGCTGGGTCCTTGGAGTCGGGCTTCTGCAGGAACTCATCCAGGGGGAGCTGCTCTGGGAACTCAAACCTGGGGGGGGAGCATCAGCCCAATCATCAGTGCCACAACCGTGAAGACACACAAAGAACATGAATACAATAAGTAATACAGTGGGTGAAAACATTGTCTCCTTTGCTCCATCAGCGGAGGATAGTCATATTATGTAGTCTGTTGCTACCATGTCAAAGAATGGACATATTGCAGTAAAGTATATGCATTGCTGCTCAGCCAGATTCTACATCCAACACCAGTAATAATCGTGTTTCTCGTCTATTGTGGTCAGATTAGTGACTATAGCATTGTCATCAATGTCTAAACGACGTTATTGCTAAACCCCGATAATGGAATGATAAAAGGCCTGTTACAGAGGTGAAGCTGTTAGTTTGCCTTTTTGCATGTAATTTTTGTAACGTAACTGATGTTTGTTTCTAGTGGCATAATATTACTCAGAGTAATCTCAAAGACAAGAATTTGACTGCATAAAAAAAAAAAATCACAGAATTTGGCCTCTTGAAATTCGAACAATTGTTTGATGGCTAGCTTTAGTTAACCAAGAAATTATAAACTTCATGATTTATAAACTTGGCTTTGGTTGTTTGTTTAGTTTGTTATTTTTTCATGTCCATGTAACTTTTTATTGATATATCAACAATTACGTCATAGCCTATTTTAAATAGCCTATTACATGTTTGACAGTTAGCATTTTGATAGCATTTTCAATGAATACAGTGTATATTATCTCCATAAGTGAGCTAGGTTTTACGTCGGACATTCGTGAGGTTAGGCCTGTGAGGATAACTACTTCTGGACAGAAATAACTGCGACAAACTATACTGTCATGTTAAGACCTTTTTTGCCGATGCAATGATAAAATAATAGCATAATGCAACAACACCCTTTCACAGAGCAACATTTGTAAGAACATACAGACATTGGAATGTCGATTTTTTTAAATGTATTTCTTGCCAGAAAGTGGCAGAGGAGAGGAGCAGTGCAAATGTCTTAAATGTTGGGGACATTCATCAGGTCCTTACAACAGGCACGGAACAATAAAGAACACTAAAGTGAGAAGACATTTTAAATAGGACAAACAATTGTCTAAACTATTTGCATCAGTTAGGACATGAATATGCAGCAAGAATTGCAGCACTGAAAAAGAGATGGATTCATCCCTCAAGCTCATATAGCATGGGAAGACCAGCTTATGCACCAATTTTAACCAAAATATACTATCAATTTAGAGGATTCAATTATATAGCGTTTCAAGTGGAAAATAGAGTAGCAAATGATGGCTCCCAGATGAGGGGGATTGTGATCAGTCAAAAGTGATGTAGTATGAGAAGCATTCTTTAAAACATCCATCTTCTTGAGATGTTCCTTTTTGAGGTCTTTTCCGTGTTTGATGACTAAAAGTAGGCTCTAACTAATTTGAAGAAAGTTGGTATCAAAAACGAAACGGTTGCTTTATAACTGCACACTGTCACGTTATCAAAAAGCTACTATATTCAGGTATCAGTACAAGTAAACATTGGCTTGTCTCACGAGCTGCTATCAAGATGTGGACACAATAAGAATGTGAAACCTAATAGGTTGTTATCTCCATCCCTTCTAAAAGAAGGGCATTTGAGACTGATGGATTTTTTGTAGCAGCACTGCACTTTGCCAATAACCTTCTTTGATCGCGTGTCTGTCTGTCTGTCTGTCTGTCTGTCTGTGTCTGTCTGTCCACACACACACACACTTTGAAGATCCAAACATGTGCCCACCTATCATTGATCTTGATGTTTTGGTCAGTCTGGGGGTCGTACATGAACCTCATCAGCTGCAGGTGTAAGATGGGGGGGAAGGTGAGGAACTTGACGCCCTTCTCAGCCTCCTGTGAAAGCACATTGGCACATGTTTGAGAATACGGCAACTTGGCCCGAAATATGTGTTGGGGCTTTTTACACTATTGCACAGTGTAAATATTTGTTGTGACAAAAACATCACCTGCAAGCCATGCTCTCCTGCATCATATTTGTTGTCACCATCCAACTGCTCTGTGGCCACATAATCCTTGAAAGACTCAAAGACTGCAAAAACAGAAAGAGTTGTCACACCGTTTAGGTTGCTTAAAAGGCTACTTTGCAGAGACCCCAGCTTAATTATTTACGTCAAAATATAAAACCAGCCATGATTTTTGTTCAATTCAAACCCTCTTGCGGGGTATCAGCATTCTGAAATTGGCAGTTGGGGAGCCGTTGACATCCATTGTACTCCGAATCTGTGCTAAGCAGTTCTCACTGCTGTTTCTTTGTTTTGTTGGCTGTGGTCGTTCTCTCCAATCATTCCCACAAAAAAACTAATCCACAAGTTTTGATTCTGTGCTGACATGCCACTGCGCATGCTCACAGACTTGGACTTAGGCGCGGACTTAGAGACTTAACCTGGGATATAGAGACTTAACCTAGGGTCTCAGGAAACTGGCCAAATAAGTATGGCACTCCTACCAGGAATTGTTGAAATGCAACAACACTAAATAATAAAATAAAACTAATATAAAACCTCTACATGGTTGCACCTCCTTTTAGTGTTTTACTCACTGTTTTTCTTTCCTTTGATGCTGAGTTGGATGTCGTAGTAGTCCTCTATTCGCTCGGATCTGTAGTCTACGTGCTTACACTGGATGTATGACTAACCAAGGGAAAAACATTTTGCCAAATGAATCAAGGCAACATACCATTTTGTGCAAAACTAATATAAGCAATGTTCAACAAAAGTAAAGACGTTTATGTTGACATTAAATAGGAAGAATCGTTATGCTTCCAGAACGTACCACCATTTTTCCTCGAAAGAGCTTGGGGATGGTTCCCTCAACGCAGGTGCCTTTCATCTTGTTCTCCACGTTGTCCAGGAGCTGTAACACAGACACGCACACACAGTAAGAGGTTGGAGATTATCTGAACGTAGACACACACATGTGCAACGCAGTAAGAAGTAGAAGCACCAACCACTCTGCAAAGCTCTTGGACGTCATGTTGCATGAAGCTGTCTAAGGTCTCCCAACTGTGGTAAAATGAAGACAAATCATGATATTAGGTGTCCAGAATCTGAAGGATTTTGTTCAACTGGCTTTGTCCTCAAGTTTAGCAAGATCTCCATATCTATGCTTGGGCGTTCCATCTTTTAAGGCAAGTCATGAGCAGACATTGTAGTACTACAGCTCCCCCTTATGGCAGCTTGCTGCTACATTTTATAAAAGTGATCCCCATTTTAGCACAAGACAACCAATGCTGAAATCCATTCAGCATTGGTTGATTTGGTTGAATCACAAAATTCTCTGACATTGTTATGACCACAATGTGTGCAAAAAGACTGATCAGCAAATGAGGCGAACTGATTAACATCAAATAAATGATAATTAATTTATACAATTTTACCATTTACCATTTAAACAGACCAGCTCATTGCTGGAACCTGATTTGGTGCTGTATGATCAGTGCTGATGAAGAAAGGTAGGTAGCTATAAGAAGCGGTGTACAAGGCATTACCCAAAGGATTTGGTGAGTTTCTTGGTGCCGACGGGCTTGTCGCTGTGCTGGAGCTCGTAGAAGACCCTCTGTAATGCCAGGGGGACACTCTTGGAGGAGTCGTCGCCCTCGGTGGGCATCATGTATACTGCCTGGAGGGCACAAGACACCGCATTAACACATGCTGCATACGAGAAGGATAGGATTCCATAGTGGAGCTTCACCTCCGCGGTGTCAGCATGGTGTGTTGTAGGACACTTAACTGATAGTTATTTGCTTAAATAGAGCAGGACCAAAGGAAGACATAGGCAGCATTCTACCAATCACAAACATATACAATGGGTTGACATTATTCTCAAGAGTGTAAATTTCACATTGTAAATACAAGCATCTATCGGTTTAAAATAAACAACAAATTGATTCCATGGTCTGCACATTATGATTTAGGTAAAGGAAACAAAACGTGGTGCCCCTCCGATTGTGGAACACGCTCTACCCACTGAGCTCTGCCGCCTGGTTGACACCCCGAAAGCAATTAGCGGAGACAAGCGTAACAATGGAAAGCTCGGCTCAAAGTTATCTCTATGGGAGTTTTTTTGCATGTTTAATCACAAATCTCTCAAAAAGTATAGTTTACGAAAATGAAAAATACATGGCACGGGTCTACAGAAGTAGAAATCTCGAGATTCAGTCGTTTAGCCTCCATTAATTGCAGAAATTTGGTGTGATGAAAAAGAATGACGAAAAGCGATATCTAGATTGTGCATTCCTATGCACAATAACTAGGGGTGGATTACTCACTCACCCTTTCTGTACGTTATAAAAATGTATTATTACATTCCATTACTTTCTCACTGTAAACATTCTGTTTTGTTTGGACAGATTATTTGCAATACACACTGCGTGGATACATCAGAACAGAAGAGTTGGAGCCATACCCTCCGTAGTTGGTTGGTGAAAAACAGTGTTTGCAGCAGGCTGTTCATGTAACAGGTGGCTCCCTGATTCTTTAGTCCCACGTAGCCAGTGTGCTTCTTTGAATCCCAACTGGGGATAGACACAAATGGTTAGCATTCTCCTTACACATTTTGGTCAAATGTGAAAACGTTGTTGGCCGAAAAGAAGCCACAAAGGGAGGGAGGGACACATACGCTACTCCATGTGGAGCATCCGCCTGGACGTATACTTCAAAAGAAACTTTGTCGTCATCAACAAAGCCTCTCTCAGGATCAGTTACATCCTGAAATTGGACAAAAATTACAGATGAGTAAGTCATGCTTTACCCAATAATGTCAACTGTTTGCAATGATTTAGAAGCTGCGTTAGTTATGCTTGGAATAAAGTAGGAGGCTCATCCTGAACTCACACTCCATGACATGAAGTTGGAAAAGCCCCAGTCATTCTCCTTGTGGAAGAAAAGGTGGCTAATCCTGCGGCTGAAGGATTTTTCATCATCTTTATAGTTGATGATCTTAAGCATGGCCTGGGCGTGACATGACCATGACCTGGAGGAACAGCAGAGCAGATGTCAGTAACCTGGTGTAAATAACTGAGAGTGTGACAGAATGAAGCTGTCATTATGTCATATATACACTACTAACCCAACTAGGTTAGTAGTGTTGTTAAAAAAAACTGATGTCTGGTATCAGATATTAAGCCTACACCAGGACATGATACAATATAGTAGCATATGATCATCACACTGATAATGTGCTACCAAATTATGACTTGGTATAATTTATAATATAGATGCCTCTTTATGGACAACGTAGAATAGCTATGACTAACGGTGATGCAAACTTGGCGATAGGGTATCCAAGTTATCTGGTGGTGCACTGAGATGTAGACGTGTCATGTGACTAGCTCCTGGATCTCCAAACACAAACAATCCCCCTTAAACATACATTACTTCAATGTGACCTACGTGGAATCGGACTCAGCATTGCACTGCAGGAAGAAGCCGACACTCTTCTGGTGTGGCCGGTCTGGGTAGAACCGTGGCATCACCATGATCTTCCAGGGCAGGTTGCGCACAAAGCAGGAGGGGCTGAGCACTGATTCACTGAGGCGGCTGAAACGCTCCACGACAAAGCGGAAGGTGGCTTCTGACCGCCAACTAGTATCTGGAATAGTTTTTAAAGAAAATTCAAGATCAGACAAAAGATAACTGTACATTTTGTGAGAAAAGAACAATGAATAAAAGGTAGGTAGAATAAAGCTGGAAGGATGAGATCATTGATGGTGATAGTGCATGTACTGGGAATTTCAAATGGATTCAGGCAACCATGTTACTTTAAATGACCACTTTATAAGGGCTGTGCCAATGAGTGTGGTCATTTGGTTTTCACTTTAGATTTGTTGCAGAATTAGCTTGCATCGCTTTAGCAATGCAAGCAGGCGAGCTACACAGGTGTGCTAGACAGACAGACAGACAGAAGTACTTTCATAATCCTCGAGGGAAATTGCATTCGAGGGAAATGCTATATATGCTAAATATTGGCTGTATGTGTATGCGTGCTCCGTACCGTCCTCCATGTCTTCCTCTGTGTTGTTTTGTCCGTCGGCCATGGCCACGTTGCCGTTGATGACTGGGTTGGCTAGGATTCTCGGAGGGTCATCTGTGTCTCCAGCTTCACATTAGAAGACATTGAAGGTGCCATGATTAAATCCCTCTATCCTAAGAATATTTGATCAAGCCATGGTACATTTCATTACTCATGGTAGAATGAAAGTGACTGATGGAAAACATTTAATTTTGATGTACAATAGTGAGCAAGCGTCTGCTTCCAGAATTATGGCATTTTGGAAGATTGAAATGATTAAGAAAACAAATCAGGGGTTTTGTCATTGGAAGCAATGTTATGTTTTAAGTGCATCTGCCTTTATTCTGTTTCCCAGAATAAAGATTGCAACTCCCGATGAGCGTAAAGATATGTTTAATTAGATCTGCAAATATTTTCCAATTACAATGACAGCAGTTGTCCAGCCATCCTGACTACAGATTTAAGTTACACAGGTGACATGAAAATTTTATCTTTCAGAATGAATGATGTTTGTTCTTAATGAGTTCGCCAAGTTTAGCGATGAGCTAAATGATGCCATTACATATAAATAAACAAACGTCATTCTAAATGTGGTTGGATTTAGAATGTCAGTGTCAAATTTATATGCCGCCTTTTTGTTGTGTGGAAAAGCCGTTGTCAAACAGTCACAAACTGATTGAATTGTGCTCATGTTGTTTTAACTTGGTCACTACATTTCCATATAAAAACACCCAAGACTGTAATTACAGCTGATTACAGTGGATAATTATTATGGCCTCTTAGTGCTCATTTGAATGCAAGTAAAAACAAAATTTTGTCCTTGAAAATCTCGGAATAGTGCATTGCTTAAATCGTCAAAACTAACCAGCGACGTTTTGAGATGCTTTTGCTTCATTGTTTGTAAGCATCTTCTAAAACATAACGGTTCGTAATTTATCGTAGGCCTACATGAATTAAGGGTTTATGCATTCACTCATTGTGTGATAACAAATGGATGAAACAGCTGAAATAAAAACGACTTATTGTTAAAAGATAGCTAAATCACAAATAAACTTGGTTTCTGGTCTTTTCCACTTTTAAATAACATGCATCAACATATCAAAGTCACAACCACCATGCACGACTAACATAATTAAGAAGGCACTAGATTTCTGACATCTGTACATCAAGTTAAAAATAGGAGTTGGTGGAAACAGAGCACCTATCGTATGCATCGAGGAAATGCGGCGATGGATACACTTGTTTACTCGTTTTTGTTTTAAGTCATTTTGGCCAATCATTCAATCAAAACAATTATGGGCACTACCGAAGGGCGTGCGACTGCAATGTGAATTACAGCTTAAAATGTATACGCTTTAGTGTTTATTTGATAAAATAAACAGACATATAGCGACACTTTAACATATAAACATAACGCGCACTGGATGACGCAGTATGATGCTGAAGACTTTAAAACGCCTTGTCCGGGATGGTCTTATGTTCACATGAATAAATAATACAACCCCTTTATGCGCTGCGCAGAAGAACGCTTTAGAAAATGTTGACATACATAATCCCAATTCCAAACACTACCAACAAAACATGGATCATTAAAAATGGCGAGGCCCACGCGTTGGTTCTTGATACAATGAAGCAGCAAATCCCCGCGCTGCCATCCCATGCAAGCTACCCATGCGGGCCTTGCTTGCCGCATAAACCACAACCAAACTACTACTGCCAATATTTCCCGTCAATACAATTGCACAGGCTGAGGCCACGCGTTTGATCAATATGATAATAATCGAAAAAAAGTGGCATAATTTTTGGGCGAAATCATGGCACTCGTTTTATTCGCAGCATTCTGACGCATTCCGCTAACCATGAAAACCACAGTCACAGTCGGGCTAAGGAGATGTTATCTGCTAACAGGATACGTTTCACACAGAAACCATCCTCAATAATAAAAATCAGTTACCGACCATTTCAAAAGACGGAAGTTTGGAAATGGGCTACATGCATCGGGGTCTTTTCAGAAAACCTAACAAAATTGCATCAATGACTCCAAGCCGTAGTGACTATAACTCGATGGTTGCAAAATTACAAGCCTCCATTTTGAAACACCACACACCCCCTTGGCATTATCTAGTTAGCTAGCATGCTAACTTACGAGTGATCGTCGAAGAGTGGGCCCATATGCTAATTGCATATAGCTTGTTAACAGCTCTCGCTCACCGAGTCAATTGTATTTTACTTTCGTTATTAATGCAAAATAGACCGCAACTCTGTAACCAGTTACCGTTGCGCAGTCACGATCACCAGAGCAACAATGACGGATATCGCCCCTATATAACGTTAAGCTAACCAATAACGTACTTTGGGGCCCGCAAGACATCAACTAAGCATTAACACACTAACAGTTACAAACTTGAGAGCGTGCTTACCTTTGTTAAATTGAGTTTACGTATTTCAATTTAGAAAATAATCACGGATGCAATTAAACACCATTATTTACGAATATATCCGAATTAAGCTGAGCGCAATAATCACATCAAACGAGGAATCCAATAAAAACTAGTAGCATGTTTTACCTCGGAGTGGGTACTTAATTGTTAATTGCGTGCATGGGCCACAGGGACAACCAACGAATGTTTACAAACATCCGAACACAAACCAAAATGAGTAAACTTTTTAGGGGGACAATACTACTTTCTATATTCAATAGTGTGAACTGCCTCGGCATTACGATGCAAAATATACACTAGTACCGAATTGAAAAAAAAGGTGTTGAGAATTTAATGACAGGGTGAATATGTAACATATTCCGAGTTGTATATGCAAACCTTGATTATAACGCGTGTATATGTCTATTTACACTATAGTCCCGATAACGCAAACGAGGACCGATTTTAAAGTATACAACAGACGCACCATCAGCAAAAATGTAGCCGGCTATCCCAAGCTAAGGGATTTGGGCCTTAGTGTTTACTACTACGAAGAACACTATGAAGCCTTAATATATATAGAATTTCGATGCAGTTGAAGATTCGTATTATACATTCCGGTATGGGCTGAGTAGAACACCCTGTAGCCATGCCTTACCTTCCATCTCCATATCCTCGGGTTCGCTAAGCTGTTGCTCGCCGGCTTTCTGCTGCTGTTGCTGAGTGTGGTGGTGGTGGTTCATATTGGCAACTGATGTTGTGATGTAGTGTTGCCGATCTGCGTGCCCCTCGACCTTGTTCGAGGTCGGTTCAGCGGTGAACCGGGTTTTGGTCTGTTGTGGGCTGGGTGTCGTATGATGCAGAGGTGAGGTAGACAGGTCGAGCCTTGGCGGCTGGGCCTGCTCTATCACAACCTCGGCCTTGTCTGCTGTCAGCGCCGGTGATTGAGGAGGGGAGGTCGGTGGGGGAGCTGGCAGAGAAACACGGACGTATTTGCTCGCTATTCGCCCAATCTCGGCGCCTTAATGGGTGCAAGTCGCTGGGGCTGGGGATAGCTTGGGCTCCAAAAACCGAAGCACGTAAAATAAACGAATCAACCCAGCAATACGCCAAGAAATGTGGGGCAGTAGAGGCGAAATTAGAACCACAACCTGCAGCTAGAGAAACAAATACCCCCGCTATAGCAAGCTACCCGATGTTGGGTAGCCAACTAATTATATCGGCACAACAATAAAGGAAACAAAGAATAATTTGCTATCGTCGCACATTCAATAACTTTCTCTGCGATATCCCCAGTCCATGTACTCCTCCGATTGTCCCTCGTCTGGGGGAGAGCGGAGAAAAAAGCTATCCATTCAAACCAGCTTATAATTTGGAATGGCACTAATTTAGAAGTTTACAAAGAGGGGGATGCCACGGTCCAACAAACGCACGTTAACCCACTTTAATATACCAAACGACAAAATACGGCACCTCTTCGCATTTCATATGTCTGATTCTATGAAGAAATTTGCCCGGTCATAGCCTGTGCCTCGCTCCCGTGGATTGTGATGTTGACTCGAGGTAAATCTCAAAATGGCGGTCGCGCTCTTCTCTGAAATGTCACATCCGCATGGAGATCCAAACACTCGCACACTGAGTCTGAAAAAAGGTCCGAAGCGGCCTAACAGCTCCCATACTGTTATGACTGGCTAGGAAGAAGTATAGCCTATTGTAGTGGATTTAAATCCCCAATCATATCTTTGTAGTTGGAACACACACATTTATGTAAATGCACACGTCCCGTAATTAAAATAATGCTATGCATATATTGGTTGTAATTTTTGTCGAGTTAAAATAAGATGAATAATAGCAGCAGGGCAAATTAAATCTTTTAAATAGGGCCATCTTCCTACAACTACATCACCATGTGAAATGCAGTTCTCCAAATTACTTTGAGATGCCTGTAGTATACGTGCAGCCATCGCATTACATGATACATTGCAAAATTAGTTGTTAAACAAAACAAAACCACTCCATTTAGCATATTGTGGAGAAATTGTCGATTGGTGGATTTTATTAATGCATTGGAGAATCATTCTTGGGAATCGTGGAGACATGCCCTTAGAATGTATATAACGAATATAACAACGAAAACAACAAGGATGATAATATAATAATAAATGCAATAGTATGAATGTGTCACTGTATAAATCAAGAGGAAGCGCCAGAGCTCTAGTTTTTTCTCAGGTACACGTAACACAGGAAGCACAACAATATAAAATGATTATGGTTATCATTAAATACACGCAGTAGACAAATAGTAGGCTATTTGCGTAATTATTCATCAAATACAATAAGGTGTTCAGTTTATTGCACTTCAGATATATTTTTTCAAGCAATCAAGCAAGATATAGCTGAGCATGTCCAGAAAATAAAATGTAATGTAAAAACAGTATGGTAAAACCAGAGCTATCGCACGACAAACCATCCGTATGTTTATGATAAAATATCGCCATCTAAAGGTGAACAGTGATTTATTTTCATAGCCATAGATGGACGTGAGACGAATAATATTTGTTTATATTGTAGTACGGCAGATGTAAAGGATAATCAGCAATTAGATAGATGAACCAATAAAATTGTTCAACAATTGTTTATATTCGATTGTTTTATCGTTGTCTTCGAGTCGTTAGCTCATTCAAAATATATTGAATATTTTAGAAAAAAAAACGTATGCCATAGATTAATGGATATCCTTGTACTTAAGGGTATCATTTGTTACAGCCATGCACTCATTAGACTCATAAGCGTTCGTGTTTTCTGGAGAGGGTCTTTTGTGTCACTTCGTGACGGGTACCTCAATGGCCCAATCAAATCTATATCTAGATTTCTAAGCCAGTCCTGTACAGCGCAACTCCAGCCAATTACCAGTGAAGGGGTGGGCTGTAAACCGTAGCGTGTTCGTCAGCCGTATATATACCCCAGTGTCCGCAAGTAAAAAATAGTTGAGCCTCTTTCCTGGTAATAGGAGTGTCTGAACATTGTTGATATTAGCAGTGAGAACATTAGGAATCGCAATGAATTTAAGGACTTAAGCGTGCATAATTCGCAGGCATATTTTTATTTTTGCTGATTAAATATTTAATTTCTATAAGGTTTGGTGTAGTAAATGGAGGAGAAGAAGGAAGACGGAGACTCGGAGATTCAGGAACACGGACCCGAGCATTGGTTCTCAAAATGGGAGCGGCAGTGTTTGGCCGAAGCGGAGCAAAGGGAGCCAAACGAAGAAGAGGCCGATAACGACCAAGATAAACTGTGGCATCTCTTTCAGAACTCTGCTACTGCTGTTGCACAATTATACAAAGGTTCTAGTCTGTTTTTGTGTTTACTATCGTAGCTAGCTTGTAGCTAGTTCCAGTAGCGTTAGCAAGCTAGCCACACAGTAACATTGACGTTCATTTTCAATAGAAAGTCAACTAGGCTAACCAGCTAGCCTGTGATGTGTAGCAGCTGACTTTGTCAAAGCTAATTTTAGCTTGCGTTAGCAATATTCGGTACTGTCCACCTTCGTAACATCGTATTACTGTATTGCTAACATATACCAGTTCCCCAACAGCGGTCAACATATAACCACGTTGCTATTACAACTTTGGCCACTATTGTTGAGTACAACAATATAAAACACTGTTTACCAACGCTGCAAGTATCCGGCTAAATTACAAAATGGCGATGGTAACAACAATCATTGCTACGCGACATTGCTTACTGACAGCTTGCCCAGGCACATTTCCTATCGTCTTATTTTCAATTGGACGTCGTAGTACTCGACTGTCACAATTTTCTTGCCAGATTAAATGAAGGAAGACTTTGAAGTATGTTGATTACTCAAAATTCAAACGTTTGACGATACTGAGTGCATTCCCAGCAACGTTCAGCTAGGGTTAGAATCGAACAAAATGGCGAGGATATTGCCTGTCTCTTGTGGACAGATTAACAGTCAGTATTTCATTCTACCCGGTCAGCCAATCCAGCTAATTTAAAGGCAATACTTGTAAGGGCAATTTTCATTGATTGTCGAATTGACTGCAGTAAACTTCTCAAACTACCCGCCTAGTTTCCCCATCCAGCACACAGTTTGTACAGTGCAATGTTGCAGCCAAAAGTATTCAACACATCTTCGCTCACTAAGTTTTGATTGTGTCCTTTTGCTCTTTTATAGTATTTGCTACGTGTATACAGCAAAAAGTATTTTCAGTCTGTCCTTTTTCAAACTTAATGATTTACTTCCCCTTCCACACAGATAGAGTATGTCACCAACAAAGTCTGTCGTTGTGGGTGCCATTTCAGAATGCTGCTACAGCAGTTACTAACCTCTACAAAGGTAACAGTTTTTAAGTTTTGGTTTTGAATATCGATTCAAACAATTTCTTTTAGCTGGATGACTCACTTTGCCTACACAGTGAAAACTGCCCCTGCAAACTTATCCTGCTCTATTGTCAGACGGCTAAAGACAGAACTGTACTTCTCTTTACACATGCTACTTTACATCTGTTACGTCATGTTATGACGTTGGACTCTCTTTAGAAGTGCATTATAAAACAATGTTTTTGTAGTGTAAATGAATTAGATGAAATCACACTATTTTTGTCTGCGTGTATAAAATTGTTTTAATCAAAGGTGCTGTAGGTAGATTTGAGAGTTGTGAAGACAGCAAGATTTTAAAACAAATAAAAAATAAAGACCCTCCCTGGACCATCCTTCTCTATGTTTCTCTTGTCATTGAGAAGTGTTGTTTCAATCATCTGTGATTGACAAGCAAGGGAACCAATCAAGGAAAGGGTTCCCTGATAAGTCAGGAATGACCCTGGAGCAGTCTAAAATCTATTGGCTCATACAGATGCAGGCGCAGTCAACTTAAAACTACACTTATCATTTCACAAATTACACTCCACTTTTCAAAATAAACTACACAACACCTCTCTGCTCCCTCTTAAGTTTATCTACCATTCAGAAGTGTTGCATCAAAGCACCTGGGAATGACAGGCAGGCTGGACTTCCTGCACCCGTCAGGGCAGACCTTCCCTGATTGGTCTCAAATGAGCTTGAGAATCTTGAGAATGTGTATAGATGCACAAATTGTAGTCTTGACATTTTGAAGCCTTTTGTTTTTCTCCTAACACCAGAAAGCGTGGAGTCCCACCAGAGAAGCTTTGACCTGGGCATCCAGCTCGGTCACCAACGTCGCAACAAGGTGTTTTTTTCCTTCCCATTTCTCTGCGCACAGAACTCTGTGTCAATGCCATTCTGTGTATGTGATTGTAATTTGAACCGTGTTCAGTTGTGGAAGGCATGCATATGGGAAGGCATGCACATGGACTCCTGACGACGGGTGCTTTGGTTTACTTACAGGATGTCTTGGCGTGGGTAAAGAAGCGCAGGAGAACCATCCGTAGGGAGGACTTGATCAGCTTCCTCTGCGGCAAAGCACCTCCACCCAGAAGCAGCAGAACCAACCCACGGTTGGCCATGCTTGCCCCCAGCCGCGCCAGCCCGTCGCCTGAGACCGGCTCCTCTGTGGAGACAGACCTGCAGCCATTTAGAGAGGCCATAGCACTGCACGGTAAGAAGAGGAAAATCGTCACGGCCCTTATCAAGCTATTGACAAACTTGCACTTTACGTCATATGTTGATTGATGCTTGTGGATGCGTGTATCCTGGTGGCTTCTTTGTGTTGTGTTGTACGTGTGAAACACACCGATCCAGTGCTGTCAAGTGACCTGGACTTCATGGGTGTATAGTTTTAACCCTAGTAAAGTGTCTGTATATTTAGGGCCATATAGATTGTTGCATCACTACACTAGAACTACTACTTTTGGAATTTGCAGTTCAGCACAGATGTCTTCCCGTCTCCCCTAGGACTCAGTGGAGCCATGGCTAGTATCAGTGTGCGCTCTGGCCCCCCGGGGTCTCCCACCCACGTAAGTGGCGGTGGGGGAGGGGGCAGCATCGGGACCGGTACTGGTTCTGGGGCCGGCTCGGGGCCTGTGTGTCGGGGTGGCAGGCGCAACGGACTCCACGACGTGGACCTGAACACTTTCATCGCCGAGGAGATGGCGCTGCATCTGGACTCTGGCTCGGCATCGGCCGGAGGAGGTGGGGGTGCCAGAAAACGAAACTCCACCCAGTGTAGTGATGTCATCACAGACTCACCGACCCACAAACGTAACCGGATGATCTAAATGGACGGGCAGCTGGGGGGAGAGGCCATGGCGGCTTTGGTATGGAATGGATGAGCTGAAAACAAACTTGATGGGCTTTTAGCGAATCTGGGGCTGGAACAAGGCAATAGGATGTATCAGTGTCTTTTTATTTTATGAGGCTGAATGAGGTTCCATGTCTCCCTTCCCTTACATCCAGCTGTGGAGATCACCACTGGTTTTCTAAATGGACAGATTGAAGGGTGCTGAATAAGATGCATACAGTCTCACTGAATGTCCATATCAACATGACTGAATGGAGCAATCGGTAAGAAGACAACAAAATGAAAGGGATGTGAGTAGCCTCAAATGGCAAGAAAGGTAGTGGGCGGGACAGCCCTGTACTGCACCATAACCAGACCCACTCCACCTTCTGATTATTAACCGAACCACACACACACACACACACACACACACACACACACACACACACACACACACACACACACACACACAC
>OMKQ01069040.1:0-10969 GCA_900302335.1 Phycis phycis | reverse complement strand
TCGGGTTGGGAGCGAGCTGTTGCCCCAAGTGAAGGAGTTCAAGTATCTCGGGATCTTGTTCACGAATGAGGGTAAAATGGAGCACGAGATGGACAGGCGGATTGGTGCGGCGTCAGCAGTAATGCGGGCGTTGTACTGGACCGTGGTGGTGAAGAGGGAGCTGAGCCGAAAGGCAAAGCTGTCAATTCACCAGTCGATCTACGTCCCAACCCTCACCTATGGTCATGAGCTCTGGGTAGTGACCGAAAGAACGAGATCGCGGATACAAGCGGCCGAAATGAGTTTCCTCCACAGGGTGGCTGGGCTCAGCCTTAGAGATAGGGTGAGGAGCTCGGACATCCGGAGGGAGCTCGGAGTAGAGCCGCTGCTCCTTCGCGTCGAAAGGAGCCAGTTGAGATGGTTCGGAGAGTTCCTTGCTCAGCCTGCTGCCACCGCGACCCGGCCCCGGATAAGCAGACTTTTAACAACAACGATGATGATGATGATGATGATGATGATGATGATGATGACTTAACCAATCATATGACTAAGTGGAATATTACCATGAAGTTGTTTGTTTAAGTCTGACCTCAACCAAACTCTTTGTTAGAAATGTAGTCATTTAGGAGCCTGCAACGTCAAGTCTATATTGCAGAAGAACAAGTGGATGCATTTGAAGTTTGCCTGTCTAAACTGCCGCCTCTCTCCAATGCTGGCCGGGCCTTAAAGGGGTACACACTTAATTTCTCTAATGTCAATTTTGACGATTTTGCCACTGTTTATTTTAGAAACATGGTTGGTGATGATTTTGATATGTTTACTAGACCTGTTTTTATGGCATGGAGAATGCCATTTTTCAATATTTACCAAGCTCACCATACACGGGGGGGGGGACTCCACCTTCTCAAAATATAGCCTCATCTTTGCTGGCCACTTGACATGTCCCTGTAGTTCAGTGGTAGAGTGGTGGGTATGTTTTGTCAGAAATTCCATGAAATACAGAACACAGGTTGTAGATGTTGAAATGTTGAGATGTTGAGAGTTTGAAGTAATGATTCACAGTGCAGGTGTTCCACGCTGCCAGGTATTTCTTGAGTGTGTGTGGTGATGGCTGGTTGAACCTGTGTGCATTGAACAATCAATGCACACAGGGGTGCATCCTCAGCCAGCTCCAGAGTCTGATCAGTCTGGCTCAGGACATGTGTGGCTGCCTAAACCAGCCATCAACTACACACTCCACAGTTTCCTTATCATTGCATGTAGCTATATTTCTTATTGTTATTCCATATGGTATGTTAATGCCTGCGCAAATGTTTTCAATTTCTTTTCAAAAGTTGGGTATAATTCACGCATAGGAGGTGTTATAATTCACTCAGTGAGTGTGTGTGTGTGTGTGTGTGTGTGTGTGTGTGTGTGTGTATGTGCGCACGCCCGTGTGCAAGAAATATAGAAGGGAAGGGAGGAAAGGAGACAAAAGGAGTGGAGGAGACGAGCTGCCAGGTCCTTGAGTTTCCAGAGGTGTGTGTGTTCTGAATCAATAAGAGAACAGAATCCAGGCAGAGGGACAAGGAGAGGGAGAAACAGCACAGAGGAACTTGAGGTAAAGATTGAGGGTCATTTGTCATTTGTCTGTTTATCAAAGAAAGCAAAGGATGGATGGGGAGACAACATGATGGATAGATAGATATAGAGATTGTTAGACAGGCAGACAGAAAGCAGCAGACAGGTGGACAGACACAGAGAAGTAGACAGACCGATAGATAGATACAGTCATTATGCATAAACACACTGAAACAAAGCGGTTTCCTAACATGTCAATTTGTCAACTGGTAATATCATTCAAAAAATATTTGACATTGATTTGTTTGAGTGATTGTTTGATTGATTGATTGATTGATTGATTCAGTCAAATCTAAACCAGAGACATTGCTGTTGGTGCTCACCTGGTCCTGACAACATGCAGTGACCTGCCTGGCTGAATAAACCTTCTGAGTAAATGAAAGCTTTATGTGGATGGATGCCCATCTCTGTCTGCTTTACACACACACACACACACACGCGCGCACACACACACACACACACACACACACACACACACACACACACATACACACACTCTCAAGTTGTGTGTGTATGTGTGTCTACATCCTCTCTCTTAACTTCTAAATGAAGTGTGACTCTGAACCACTGCTTTGCTCCAGTGGTCCTTGTGTCCATGGCAATTAACCACGTATCTCCTCCTACTCCTTCTCCTCATCGGCCTCCCTCTCCCTCTCCTCTTCCACATGTACAACACTCTGTCTGTTTTCAACCCTCTGTCAACTTCTTTTCTTCCTCCACTCATTTTTATCTCTCACTATTGCTGTTTTTTTCACCAGTCACATTTCATCCAATTTAAAATCAGTGAGACACAGGTCTCCAAATGCCGGACGACAAGCCACTATAGAGACATGTTGCTTCGGGTTTACTTTCTCTTATACCACCTGCTGTTGGCCCATTAGCTCAGCTAACAAGCCCCGGTCCTGAGGTCCTGCTATCTGTGCAACACATCTGAGAACGTCATTGGCTAAATAGAGTACAAGGGGTTGACTCTGGGATGACTGACTCGTGATGCTTCTGAGAGACCAGCCACCGCTGAACTCAGGCTAGACAGTGCAGATGATGTGATGAGCAGAGTGGGTGTTTGTATTCATGTTACGTAGGATTCATGCAGCAATCAACCTTGCTATTACATTTTATTTGGATCATCGAAAAACAACAGCACAGCAACAACAATTACGCACTGCACAGACACACACACACATACACACAAACACATCAGCTTTGAATTGTTTTAAACTGGTGAATGGATACGTTTTAATTTTGTATGTAAAATGTATCTAGTGAAATTTCCTTTTTCCTGAAAATGGTCGTCCTTGTTCAGGGGTCCTTGTGTCCATGGCAATTAACCATCTTCTCCCTCTCCTTCCTCATCCTCCTCTGTCTCCCTCTCCTTCCTCATCCTCCTCCGTCTCCCTCTCATTCCCATCTCACCCTCCTGGTCAAGGCTCAATTACTCCTTGTGTTGTCATGACAAATGTGAAGAGTGTGTCTATGTTTTTAGAGCTCATTGAGTAAAAGAATGATACCATAAAGATGCATCATGGTAGTGAGAACATGTTAGTGATGCCATAAAGATACATCATGGTAATGGGAACATGTTAGTGATGCCATAAAGACGCATCATGGTAAGGGAAACATGTTAGTGATGCCATAAAGACGCATCATGGTAATGGGAACATGTTAGTGATGCCATAAAGACGCATCATGGTAATGGGAACATGTTAGGAGGGTGCATGTTTAATTGGCCTCCATTTCCTTGGATGGTTTGTTCATTTTTCTTTCATTTTTTATGTTTCTGCCTCTTTATTTTCCTGTGTCCGTCTGCTGGCCTTCCTACCTATGTCTATCTGCCTGTCTATCTGTTTTCTTCTATATCTGTCTGTCTGCATAACTTGTTGATTCGTCTGCCTCTGTGCCTCTGTCTGAACCTCTGTGTCTCTGTCTGACCATCTGTCTGACCCTCTGTCTGTCTGTCCTTGTGTGTAGGAGGGGGACTCCTTGGGGGCCATGGAGAAGGTGTGTCGTCAGCTGACCTACCACCTCAGCCCCCATTCCCAGTGGAGGAGACAAGGCCTGCTCAAGAGAAAGCCACAGGCCTGGTGAGTGAATGTGTTTGTGTGTGTGTGTGTGTGTGTGTGTGTGTGTGTGTGTGTGTGTGTGTGTGTGTGTGTGTGTGCGCTCCCCCACCATGCGCATGCTTGTGTGGGGGAGCATAGTGAATGTGTGTCTGCGTGCGCATGTACATATTTTTTGACATTAAGTTCTCAGTATGTCATCATTGAGTCATCAGCTGCTCCTTTTGGAAATGGAGCTCTCTAGTCTAAAGCCCCTTTCGTACATAGTTGCCGGTAAATTAATGGGATAACCTTTCAGGCACCACAAGCAATTATTTGGTTATTCACCCATGCAGCGATGTTCTGGAACAAATCCGCCCTGCACCCTTTCACACATGGCATAGCAATGGCAGAATAGATGGGCCAAGAGACAGTCCAGCAGATGGCGATAATGTAACACTTATTTATGCCAGCCGCCGTGAAACTTGCGGACTGAAAGATAGATTGATAGATAGATAAGGTAGATAAAAACTTTATTGATCCCCTAGGGGAAATTCAGAGTGGAGCTCACTTATTTCTAAATCTTCCTGCCAATATTGAAAAAGGAGCTTGTACCCAAAAAAAAGAAGCTTTATTGATATTGTTATCGAATATCCCGAAAAGCATTGGCGCATTAAGGTAAACAATCACAGATTCATATATTGTCAGCGGAGTGTTGTGATTGGTTCGCTCCCTTCAAGTTAAAGTGTCTTCCATCAGACTCAATCAAAGAATGGGCAATCAAACTCTCCCGGCAATGTTACTGCATTCATTCACAACACAGAAATACCAGCAGTGATCTGCAAATGCTGAGCCCCTTTCACTCATGCAGTCTTACCCTGCAAAGTTCCGGAAGATTTCCTGTATGGGGTCCTGTGTGAATGGGAACAGGGATCGATATGCTGGGAAATCTGCTCTGGCAATTTGCCTGCTCAAGGCCTAGTAACATTTCCAGATGTGACAGCTGTGTTGTGAATGAAAGCAGTCACATTGCTGGTACGGCACGGAAAGTGTGACGTCATCTGACGTAAGACGCTTTCACGTACAGCAAGTGAACCAATCACAAGACTCCGCTGAGGACATATATGGTATCTGCGACTGGAGACAGAACTGCTCCTAAACATAGCTGCATATGTGAATAGTGTAAATTACTCGTGATGCCTGCAATGTTTTCCCAGTAATTTACCGGGAAGTGTATGTGAAAGGGGCTTTACTAGGTCTTGAGTAGGCAAATTGCCAGTACATATTTTGTGGATTATTGATCCCCGTTCCCATTCGCAGATGACCCTGTGCAGGAAATCTTCCGGAACATTGCAGAGAAACACTGCATGTGTGAAAGGGGCTTAACTCTCTCTCTGTCTCTTCGAGCTATGTCTTACCTCTGTGGTTCACTTGCTTGCTTTCCATTCCATCTCTATGTGTTTTTATATCACTAACTCTTCCTTTTATAGACCTCCATCTTTTGCTATGTCTATATGTATGGCTCTCAAAGACAGTGATATAGGATAGGAATAAGTTGCCTCTCCCTCCCTCCCTCTCATATTGATCATAGTACAATAAAGCAGAGGAAGCCCCCCACCCCCCACTTCTCCATCATGGAAGGTACTTATTTGATCCGCAATGGATTTAGATGAAGCAACATCTAAATCCATAGCGGATTTATATAGTGTATATTTATATAGTGTTTACATAGTGTCCATAGCACTTGCTACAGATGAAGACAGTCATAGTTATGTCCTCGTCCAAACAGACAGTCTGAAGTTGAAAGAGGGACAACAGTATACAGGCTGTGGTATGTCTACACACACACACACACACACCTCCTAATCCAATCATAACTCCATTCAGCCAATTCACCAGCAACCATCCCTGCGAATGCCTCAGTCCATTTAACTCAATTCAAGTGTGGGGTCGTATCCAGGGTACGCCTGATCCAGCTAGTACACAAACAAACAATCCTTGTTCAGTCTTGCCATTTATTTTGTCCCACTTTAGTCTGTTGAAAACTTGTCGACTTTAACTTATGCAGACTTTAAGATGTCAATGTCTTCATAGGAAAATTGTTTGATATTATTTTATTTTTTGTGAGTAACAACCTATTCATATTATTGATACATGAATCATGGTTAGCCACTTATAATCATACAAGCATCAACAAATTACATGCTGACCTTGCCACTATGAGTAATATTACACAGAAATACAAAATGTCCTTAATTTCATATTCCTAAGCTCATTCATCAAACTCAAATGATGGATGGGCTAAACAGAGTGAAACCCAAAGCGTCAGCCGACAGACAACTCAACAAGACGCCGTGGGCGTCTTGGCTGAGGAACAACGGCTCCTTTGAGAGCAGTCAACAAGTCAGCAGCGCAGGGTATGAATAGAGACAGCTGCACTACACCACAGCCATCCAGACTATCTGCTAGGAGACTGCATGAACATGAACCTCGAAAATATGTGAATAAAAGAGGAGGCAAAGAAAGAGAAATAAGAGGAGTAGGAGGAGATGGTCTTTAAGGTTTAAAATGGATGCAGGTGATGCTCAGTGAGACAAGTATTCCACCTTTACGAAAGCATTCCTTGACGATGGATAATGTGAAATTCAACTGGTGCATTGAAATATTTTATTTCATGTTCATCTGCTTTATTTGGCCAAAACCTCACTATTTGAGCAGAAGAGAAAAAGGGCAAATTCATATCTGCATTCGTTTTTAGTTGAAGTGGATGAAAGATGAGACTAATGTTTTGTTCTTTTCCATTCAAAACAAAAGTGGGCATCCTTCTTGGTCTCTTTGCTCAACATGAAAGTTCAAGTTTGGTGAAGTAGTCTGTGGATTAATATGAAGTACCCTGTGTGACCTATGTCAGCTCTCAACAACAACCCCCCACTGCACTTTGAGGAAAGTATTTGTGTGTGTGTGCTGTGTTGCGAGAAACATGCATAACACAGGTCCAGTAGCATGACATGTTGAATGTTGCTGCCTAATATGCACATGATATAGCATGTAAACAAGGAACTCTCAGCTTGTCTGTCTCCATGTTTGTTGTTTGTTTATAGCTGGCTCTGTATCTCCCTCATGTGTCCTCTAAATTCTCTATTGGTCACTCTCTCCCCTCTCTCTCTGCTCTCTCTCTACCTCACTCTCTACCTCTGCCTCCACAGGTTTTGGGTTCCACCTAATTTTTAATTGTTTGAACCAAAAATATATTGGAATCTGTCATATTCTACGGGTTGGAAAGAGAGGATGTAGGAAAGGAGTATGTTACTACTGTTTACTTCTAGTGTGCATTGTGTAAAGCCCTCCCCCTCAAGGATGATGACTCATCCTTGATTACAATGTTACTGCTCAAAACTGGGCTGGTTCGCTAGATAGGACCATGGTAATCCAGTAATCCTTAATAGAACTGGTTCAAGAACCAGATCTTATTTGGTGAAAAGGGGCTATCTCTCTCTCTCTCTCTCTCTCTCTCTCTCTGGAAGAGAGTCTGGGCCTTGTCTAGCCCAGACATCATTTGGAGAGCACATGACACACACTGCTCCGTGTGCACCCTTGTGTGTACTTTAGGAAAACACGTTTCCATTGGCGCTTCTATTTCCAAACGCATTCTCCATTTCTGTCTTGTCTGCCTTTTCTTTCTAAATATGCGTACTTCACCTCTCTGCTTGGACGGGTATGGTATAGTACACTTATCCATCAGGAAGCCATGGTTCCCACCTGCTGTCTGCCATGTCATATAGCTAGGAGTGTGTGTGTGTGTGTGTGTGTGTGTGTGTGTGTGTGTGTGTGTGTGTGTGTCTGTGTGTAGGTCACCAGGAAATGCTGAAAACGCCCTTGTCTGATTACATCTCTCTTTTCATCTGTCTCTATCATTCCCTCCCTCCCTCTCGCTCCACTTTCTCTCTCGTCTCTATTTCCATCTGAATAAAGTACTGCTGCTATATGTAATTCCACAGGTTGATAGTTTTCTGCATTCTCCAAGGTTTAACATGATTTGCTAACTGCTCTCCCTGAGAAAGTGATCTTTATTTGGCCTGAAACCCAAATAGTCCCTCCTGATTGCAGCCCACACAGAGTTTAGCTGAGTTGTCATTCCTCTTCCTCTTCTTCTAGAAGCTAAGTCCTCACAATTCCTCAGATGCACCAGCATGCATTTCTAGATAGATGGATAGATGGATACTTTATTCATCCCAAGGGAAATTTTGGAGTTTCTCTTTTTTCTCTATAACTTTTCTGCAGTTTTCTTCTGCGTTTCATTTTAAACTCTGTTTCACAGCTGCTTCCTCAGAAACCTCCATAACCTCATTGTGTCAAGCCACATCCTCCCCCTTTTTCCCTTCTTCCATCTCACCCCTCTACTCTGACCCATGCAGCCATAAGACAGGGCCAGGCATTACATCACAACAGTATTTCACAACTCATTCACATACCAAGCACCTTGGTCTGTGTCAGGCCTGACTAGTGCCTCAAAGTGCCTCTACAGTAGAACCACCATTATATATATATATATTATACGAGTGTGATTGGACAGAGAAAAGCTTGCAGAAGTCATGCAGATACGCAGACAGACAGATGGGCAGACGTGGGAGAGCGGATCACAGCTTTTCCTCAAAGTCACCCCTTTGAGTCTATTTCAAGAAGGCGGGGAGGTGGTCCTCATAGCGGTAGTGGAAGAAAGATGATCAACATAAAGCAACAGAAAGTCATGAACCAAACAGGAGAGAGATGGAGAGGGATAGAGTGATGGTATAGAGGCACTGTTTATGCAGAGCTGTGTAGAGTAGGGCGTACTGTGAGATTTAAGATACGTTGTATTGGAAGTTGACCTGAGCCAGACAGCAGAAATCCGTTGGTTAGCAATAGCAACAGAACATACAGGCATCCAAACACCTTCTCAGGGTCAGATCATGTATCAATTGAAATTACATTTTTAGTGTATAGATAGAAATGGAGCCTGCAAAGTAATTCTTGGGAATTTCCACATCATCTCACTGTTCTGTTCAGTCAGCTGTGCTGTACCAACGCTGTCATTCAATCATCAATCACACG
This sequence comes from Phycis phycis, assembly GCA_900302335.1. Classification (NCBI taxonomy): domain Eukaryota; kingdom Metazoa; phylum Chordata; class Actinopteri; order Gadiformes; family Phycidae; genus Phycis; species Phycis phycis. The sequence goes on along the minus strand of OMKQ01069040.1, from coordinate 2,243 downwards.
AGTCATCGCTGTGGTTGATGATTCTCACTCAAAACCAAAGATTCTCTATCGAATGAGTGCATATTAAACTTTTAGCCCACACAAAATCCCAAAGGCACGTTGCTACGGTTATCATTCTGTCTTTTTACTCTTAAAAGAGACATTTCATACATTTTAAACTTTAACATTTTGCGTTGTTATGGCCACTCGTTTCGAATATGCGACTATTCGGAACACCTGGAGCAGGAGCTAGGTTATATCAAATGCTAACCCAGCAAAAACTGAATTTGGAATTAAGCAACTCACCTGAACGCCAATTTTCAGATATCTTGGCATCTTCCTTTACGGTAGGATTCATCTTCAGGTGCGGCAGTAGCTCAGTGGATAGAGGTTCGATCCCCTCCTCCAACTGTCCGCATGGCGAAGTGTCCTTGAGCAAGACACTGAACCCCAACTTGCTCCCCGGGCACAGAACGTAGCAGCCCACTGCTCCTATGTACCATAGGATGGGTCAAATGCAGAGAACGAATTTCGTTCCCATGTCAAAAAAATACTGAGAATGACCAATAAAGACCAAAAGGTCCTCTCTTCATCCCAGAAAATCATTTCAGATTTTGTCTTTGGGGGAGATTTTGGTGAACTTGGGGGAATTCCACCTCTCATCCCCCAGTCCAAGCATGGACTGTATGTCTGGGAGAATATATGGATTTCAGTAACTGAGAGCAACTTTTCATTCTTTTACCATGTCTCCAGTCTGAAAGTGGTGCTCTCAGCCCCGCCCCCCAGTGGGGCCCTGGACCTATCAGGCATCCCGTTGGCAGCCAGGGACATGGAGCGCCTGTGTGGCCATCTGCGGCGCCACTCAGCCACCATGGTGAGCCTGGAGCTGGGCTTCACCGAGCTCACCGACGAGGCCTTCCTGCTGCTGCTGCCCACGCTGGCCAGCCTGCCACACCTGGAGACCCTGGCTCTCAACGGGAACCGGCTGACCAGGGCCGTGCTGAAGGAGCTCACCGACGCCCTGAAGGTAAAGGTCTGGGAGTTCGTGTGTTTAGTTTTGGCCTTATTTTTTGGCTTTGTCTGTGTTGTGAGTAGTTTTTGCATTGCTTTTTCCTTTGTCTTTCCCTTAGTTTTTTTTGGTATGAAAATAAGTTGGTTTGATCACATCCCATATCATGTATGGGATGCATGTGGGATGCATGATATGGTATATAAGCTAGTGGCTGTATTCAGACAGCAGCATTTGGACCAGATTTCATTCCATGAAAATAAAATGAACTCAGCTATCAAAATCAGCTATCTTTGTCATAGTCACCGTGGTCACTTGGTAGGACGTGCAGACCTCTTACTGCATCCGCAGTGGTAAACTACAAGCATAGACCTAACTATCACGAGCTGCGAAATGTATCAATCATTCATCGATAGCAGTCTGTGGTACGTGAATACAGGCTGCTTTTGAGCATGACGGTTTGCAGTTGTATTGCGACAGTTTTGTTTTAGATACCAACTTTCTCCGAAAGAGGAATGGAGTTATCGAACAGAGAAACATCAAAGTCCAACATCTCCAAAACATTGTTGTATTAAAGAATGCACACCCACTAATCATAATCCCCCTCATCCGCAAATTGACATTCGCTACACTATTTTACTATTTTAATACATTGTTCTAAAGCCGTTAAGCTGTTGATGTTGATACTCTTAGAATTCTATGACAATACATTTGGTCATGAAGAACCATAGTAACCACTGTGACTGTGATCCCACTCCTAGGACCCTGGGAGTTTCCCCAGTGTGACGTGGATCGACCTGGGCAACAACGTGGACATCTTTTCCCTGCCGCAGCCCTTCCTGGTCAGCTTACGGAAGCGCTGCCCCAAGCAGGGCAACCTGCCCACCATCCTGGAGTTCGGGGAGAGCCAAGCCAGCGAGCCCCCCGAGAGGCCCAAGCAGCGGGTGCCGGGGGAACAGGGTGGGCGACCGCAGGGAGGGCAGGAGGAGGAGGAGGAGGGGGGGGTGACGGATGACGACACCAACCGCACAGAGAGCATGGACGAGCTGCGGTCAGAGGTAGAGGAGGAGATGGACGGGGAGCTGGAGATTGAGGAGATGATGGAGGAGCTGCTGGACTTTGACCGCGAGGTGAGGGGCCCAGAGGATGAGATGGAGGAAGACAGCATGTGGACGCTGGAGGAACCGGGGAGAGGAGGAAGGGCAGGGGAGAGAAGGAGGAGCTGCATGAGGGCCGAGGAGGAGGAGGAGAACGG
>OMKQ01069039.1:0-11310 GCA_900302335.1 Phycis phycis | reverse complement strand
CATGTTGATCCAGCCTACTTTTTCAGCAATTAGGCTATAGCATATTCAAAATAAAACACCCATATAAACATTAGATATATCATACCAATTATTACGTAAAAAGTTGGTAAAATATATTGCTTGATTATAGCAGTAGACCTTACAACATTTTGTGTTGATCCTCTCTATGTTCATAACCTGATGCTTATGGTTCTGAACTTTTCTATTAGTGAGGGCCTACTGGTATATTCTACATAATCAGCTCATCTTTAAACAAACCACACCATTGACTTATTAAAAAGGCGTGGAAGCCTATGTGTGTGTGTGTGTGTGTGTGTGTGTGCGTGTGTGTGTGTGTGTGTGTGTGTGCGTGCGTGCATGTGTGTATGTACAATATGTGACCCATGGTACAGGAAATATAGCATTGGTTATTCTATCACTTTCAATATCAACAATAATATTTATTATTTGCTTTTAACAACATTGCAGTACTTTGTTATTAATGAGTTACTTACAAGGCATTTGTATTTGTTATGGCTGCATTTGCTGTGCCAGTTGATGCATGTGATGTGATAACAACATCCCATTGAATTAAGCTCATATTTCCCACAATTGATACAGTAAAAAAAGAACACAAACAAACCCAAAGAGAGAGTATGTTGGAATGTAACCATACCATATCTTGAATCAGTGTGTTGACTTTGCATTTGGAAGAGCTACAATGCTTGTATGGCAACAAAATACAACAAGTATTAAGACCTGTTGAACTGACCTGTTATTCTCTCTTTATTGAATTGACATTGGACTCCAATAATTGTCATTCTTTCTTCAGAACTGTAAAGTTGACCTTGCACATTTTCAAGTTACTTTTGTCCCACAAGTACAGAACCTGTTTGTGTGGGTAGTAGGACAGCATAGCCAGAGTGCCATTGCCTGGCCTTAAAGCACAACTCACGGCCAAAGGTGTTCCTTTTTCCAAATCAAGGGCATGTGTGACTTTTTTGTCTTTCAAATCTGTGATATAAAGTATCCCATATGCAATGAATGCATTCCCTGCCTTCGCTTTAGGGAACCTCGTTTCAATGATGGAGGTCACAGAAAATCTCTCACGGTTCAGCTTGGCAACAACTAATGTGTCATCCTTGTTAGATGCAGCAATAACCCACAGTCCATTTTCATCCACTGCAAACTTGAAATATGTCTTTGAATTATGGAAAAGATATGAGCGGTGGCGATATCTCGCGTTTTCAAACATCAGAACACTTGTCCTGCTGGTCTCCAAGTTGAATCTGTGTAAATAAAACAAACGCAGTGCTTAATGCTCACGTTTATATCTGTGTGTCGAAATATGACTTCATTTAGCAACACTTACTTCAGTAGTTTGTTGGTGCCTGCATGGTGGAAGAACAGCGAGCCGTTGTAGATGGCATGCCCACAGCCCTGGTAGTATTTGTTCAGGACAGTGCTCTTCACACTGTCATTCTTGAATGATGAAATCCTCCGATATTCCTCTATAACCCGACCTGAGAACGCAAAAAAAAGGGGTGTTGTTTCCAAAAATGTAATTACCAAGTGGTTACCAAGAACGACAGGCTGACGCCCAACCCCGGGTCACCTGAAAAGTGCTCCAGCAGCCAGTAGCGACCTCCGTCCAGATGTGCAGCATCTGGCAACCAAGCCCCGAAGGTGCTATGCATTTGGGTGACGTTCTCAAAACACGTTATCGTTTTGACAATGCTTTCTGCATAAACACAAACACACAAAAACTCAAAACTTTAAAACGTGGGTTAAGCATTTGATGATATATTGGCTGCAATTAATGGAGGTATTGAGAAATACAAACAATAATAATATTCAAATATTCTACCTGTTCTTTGAAATGTCTCTTTGCCTGCTTCCGGTGACAAGTCATTGTTCTGGAGCAAATGAGGTATGGATGAAGCTGTAACATAACATACATACATGAACGCATGAATGAATAATATAATCATGAAAAAATATAAAACAAAAATATCTAATACGATAATATTTGTATTCATTTTCAGTAGTGGAAATAATCATGGCAAAGAATCTATTTAAATAGTTGTAAATGATAGTTAGATAGGGGTATAGTAGTAGTTGACACTGGGCTAAGACCATGTTTAGGCACAATGGTTATACGTGCGGACAAAATTATTGTATTACATTGTTTGGAATCATTCAGATAAGCTGTCTACAAGCTAAGGCCCACAAGCTAAGGACATCCTTTGATGAATGTCACAATAATGGACATAACATCACAAGGCAGATGAAAATAAGTTTGGTCACATGACCACACCTTTAAACCTTTCTGCAACCTCCCCCATACCCCCTGGGTTTTCCTCCTCCTCGTGTCATTGTTGGTGTTTCCTTTCTTTGTACCATACATGCTTGTGGTTCAGCCTTGTTTTAGGAACGCATGGCAGTGAGACGAGGCGAAGCCAAATGGACAATTTCATCGCGTAAGAAGAACATGTACTCAGTACTTGTCTAGTGTGTCAGACTGTAGTTTTCATCTGTAAGTGTTTAAAGTCATCAAACACAGGGAGCTGCACGGTCCCTGTTTTTAACATATTCCTTTGAATCAGGGCTGACACAATAACATCGACAATATAATAATAATAGATAATAGATACAATATATTAGCCATAATATAGTGTTTTAAGGATGATACATTTAATTGAAAAAGGTGTAAGATATGGTAACAAAATAAATATTAATGATTTCGTACCAGAAGATTTATTTGCATGTTCTTTCTTAGCGAGATAATTTAATGACATGAATGGATGGTTAGGTTGTGAACAAAAAGTGGGATAGGTTGTGGATTTTGACGTTGTTTTGGTTTCAACAGTAATTTCATAGTGCATTTTGGAGTATGTAAGTGATCTAAAACACACACACACCTGATACGTTGAAGGGCTCAGGCTCTGCATCAGTTTTGTCAATAGTGTTGTTGCCTCGATCTCGACCTTTTTAGAAGGAAAAGAAGTATTTGGTTACACATTTTTGGCTAAACCCCTACACTGAAATAGCAAGTAGATGTACAGCAATGGGATTGAGCAGAGAGATGTCGCACCACGTTGGATGGCGTTGAGTTGCTCCTCAGTGGTGGGCAGCATGCTGCGTGGAGTTGTGGTTGCCGTGGTTGAGGCTGTGAAAGCAACATTGTACCCAAGTGATTATGATTATCATTTCATTGCGTTATTGTTATTATGTATGCCCATCAGATGTTTGATGTGGATTGATCGTTTTAGTATAATACTCAAAGGATTGATGCTGTGACGTCTTTAACACAAAATGTTGTTCTTCCACCTGTCATGCTGATTGGTTCTGAATCTGCAGCACTCTTAGCAATGGTGTCATTGCTTTGACCGAGATAAGAAGATCTTGAAAATGTGATTACATAATGCATATTTGGTGGAAATTCACCTGAACTGAATCTGTAAATCCATTTTCAAATAGGATGAGATTACGAGCATACAATTTATGTATGACAAGTGAACATCAGACGAGTGCAGGAATGGACAGAAATTAACAGAAAGGAGTAAGTTATAGTTATTTTTAGTTATATTATTAACCAGTGTTATTAGTCATAATCTGGTTGTTACCATTTTTACCTCACTGTTGGCTTGTACTTGTGCTCAACCTAGTCCACAACTACCTGTTCTTCACTATCTCACTTGCAGTAAACAGCCTCACAGAGTCCAGAGTGGGGAAATCTTCTCCTCACTAAAACCCACACTCATGAACCATTTGTCTCGTGACATCTTGTGGTCTAAATGCACATTTACGTTCACAGTGATAGAGCAATCTTTGGTAAATGCCAAAATAGCCTGTGCATGTACCCTTACATGTAGATCAATCAGATTGAGCCAATATGTCCTACCATGTTCCATGGGTGTGGTTTTGTGTTCGTCCCACTCAACCCTATTCAAGATGTTCTGCTGACTTGTAGTAGATGGCTCTGTAGTGGATGAGGCTGCAGTAGATGAGGATGAGGATGAGGCTGCTCTAGATGAGGCTGTAGTAGATGTAGATGAGGATGAGGATGAGGCTGCTGTAGGTGAGGCTGCTATATATGAGGCTGTAGTAGATGAGGCTGTAGTAGGTGAGGCTGCTATAGATGAGGCTGTAGTAGATGAGGCTGCAGTAGATGAGGATGAGGCTGCTATAGATGAGGCTGTAGTAGATGAGGCTGCAGTAGATGAGGATGAGGCTGCTGTAGATGAGGCTGTAGTAGATGAGGCTGCAGTAGATGAGGATGAGGCTGCTGTAGATGAGGCTGCAGTAGATGAGGCTGCAGTAGATGAGGATGAGGCTGTAGTAGATGGGGCTGTAGATGGAACCATCATGATGTATTATTGATTCTGATTCAGTAACTTTTATTTAAATTACGTGTTTTGAAATCAGTGAACATTTAGATGTATCAGTTTGCATTTACCGCTGCAAAAAGCTCTATGAATTGTTATTTTGAAGACATTTTAACATTTTATACCTGTTAAGTAATACACCTCGACAGCACCAGGCACAGCAGTGGGTTCAGTTGAGCTGGTCTCATTGCCTTTGTATGAATACATGTTTGGTAATTCTGCAAAAACACATCGCACTCTGTTACCAAACCTCAATCTATGTTTTTGCCATAAACAAAGTGTCAGTTAAAGCACTTAGGTGTGTATAATATTGTGGTTGATCTGTGCATTATAAATCACCTGTTATGTCGCTAGGTCCTGGAACATCAACATACAACTTATCATTGCTTCGATGTAAATTGGTTTGTTCTGCAACAAATTAAATAAACAAATGCATTTATAGTTTGAATAGCACATGTTATATTGCATGTTATATTGGAATCTCTAACATTTAATAAAAATACAAATAACTAAGTTGAAAATGTACTATTTGTCTGCTGTTACAGTATAATTTACAATGTCTCTCCACTTGTTTATTTTTGCTATTTCCTATTTGAAAAGATTCATCTCTGCTCATAGTGTAATTAATATCAATATTGGACATAACAAAAGAGTGCTGCCATGTTCCTTAGAAATGACCTGTACATTTAGTTTTAAATGAACACTGAGAGCCAGTTCAAACCAACGTGACGCAGTACAACTGAAAAGCGAGGTACCACGTTCTGTGGGCAGGGCTGTGCGTTCCCCCGCAGCAGGCAGGATGCTGAGCGGACCCGGGCTGGGAGTCGATGAGGCTGTGAAGGCAAGATGGTACCCAACTGAATTATAACTGACTTGTATCACATTATTTTGATTATTTCTGACCAATTAAGGAATCAAACAACATGTATGCAATTGCATTTTCTGCACACCTGTTAAGCTATAAGCTCTGGTAAAAGATTCAGCAGTAGGTTCATTCAAGCTGTCATTTCCTTGGTCCACATACATTAGTGGTAGTTCTGTCAAAAAGAAAACACGGCAAAACACTGTTGTTAAAAGTTTAACATTTTGTAACATTAACAAAATAAACTGTAACAATCCTGTATTCTCTCCTAAAGACATGATTCTCACCTGATTGGTTCTTAGGATCTCTAACATAATCTGCACCGGTTTTGCTGCGTCCATCTAAATAAAAAGATGTTTGATCTGCAAGGAATTAAGAACAACTCTGGATTCATTTCATTTCTTTTCCTTCACAGCTTTTCTTCATAGATTTGCAAGTAATTTGACGTTTTTTTAAATAAATAAAAGTTGCATATCATTTGCGCAGCTACTGCGAGAAAATGTTTTAATATTTCTTTAAATTTGCTAAATATGAGTTGAACAAGCTAGGCTTGTTCAACTTTTTTTTTTTTATACATTTCTCTACACTACAATTTACCACAATGCAGCTGCAATTATGATTAATAAGGGACCTTCAAGTCATTCCAAAATGACCTAAATATTAGATGCCCTACCATGTTCTATGGCTTTGCCTTCTTCTTGGGTTTGGGGTGTAGTAGATGATTCTGTAATAAGTAACATTGAACAGTGCATTAAAACCATTTTCCATGGTACTATAATTAATTGTTTCAGTTTGTATTGCTTTTACTGAAGGTTTACATTCACACATTCAAGGTTACATTAGCGAATAAAGCCTATGATATAGCATTATCTTTTAATTCTAATAGTTCACAACTGTTAAAAGTGTAAACCAATGCTGGAAATAAAGATACAATTATGATTATTAAGGGATTTGCTAGTCATTGCTTAATAGCCTAAATCTTAGATGTCAAACCATGTTCCATAGCTCTGGTTTTGGGTCCTTGCTCCTCTTTCAAGACGTGTTGACCTGGGGTTGTAACGGGTGAGGCTGTGAAAATAACCCCACTGAACTGAGTCTTCAGGCACTGTAGTTGCATAGCATTACTTATTTCACTTTTAATCAAGATATACAGTGTGTCGTCAAGTTGTTGAACAAAGTTCATGACACTTTTCTTCCACAAAGAATTCTATGAAATCATGTTTAAAAGGCAATAGTTTTTACCTGTATATGTATGTATGTATACCCTGGTGACAGAATCAGCTGTGGGTTCATTCAAGCTATCATTTCCTTTGTCTGAAGACATCGATGGTAGTTCTGCAAAACCTGGTTCTGCACCTGAGTCCATTTTTTGTTATTAGAACATTATGGCAACACTTTCATATGTTGGTATTGTTATTTACATGTGAATATGGCAGTGAACAACGCTAATAGAAAAGTTAACATTTGGAGACTCATACCATTCCTGGTTATCTCAGAATCATTGATGTGTTGTTTGCTGGTTTCATTTAGAGTGTCTCTTCCTAGCAAGTGGAAGGCATCTATTCTCAGGTAGGCAAAAAAATAATTTAACATGTTATTAATAGTAATTTTTTGAACAGAAATGTATGAGATAGACATATAGCTATATACTGTAGATATGTATGGCTCACTTGCTTAGGAATATTGTGTAGTGTCCATCAGTATTTGTCATCCCTGATTACTGTGAATGATGGACAATAATTTGCGAACTTACCAACAGACACATTCACTTGATTGAAACGGGCTCCCGTGGTTGAGTTTCTTCCCGTAGGTCGGGACCCAACATGGCTAGGGGGGGCCTCAGGCCCTGCTCCCCCCGGACCAGGAGGACCTATGAAGAATAACATTCAAACGTAATGTGGTTTCAGTCACTTATAGATACTGGATCCCAATAACACATTGTTCATGATAAGTAATGATTAAGAGTCACAGCTCATCTTGTATTTTTTGTCTTGTTTTTTGGGGGGGTGGTTTGTATCTTGTCATTTTTTTATTTTGTTTGTATAGTTTGATCATGGAATGATCACCATGATGGGCATGATTCCAAATTAGATGGAAAACATGTAGGCCTATATGCGTCGCGAATACATATTCCCTTTATTAGATAGTAAATGGGACATTTCATGGTTTTCTTGATTTAAATGTTTAATATGGCATGTCTGCCGCTAGGGGTCTCTGAATCAAAACAAAAACTTTAAACATGTAGTTTGATGACGTCGTGAAGTAGCGTGGGAACACAAGAGTTGTTGTCTTCACTGTGCTGGTGAAAATCTATCTGCCGTGACTCAGTTAGAAACAGTGTTCACTGACGAGTTCACGCATTAAAGTTGTATTAACGTTACTTTAAGACACATTTATTAGTCATTTCATTCTAATGAAATTGCCCAAGTAACAAACTAACTAACAAACTAACTAACTAACAAACTAAAATAACTAACTACTGCTAACTTACAATAACATGGGTCGTCTAACTAAACAGCTGTAGATAATGTCATGTCTGTCAGCACGTCAACAACGGAGTTCTCGGTGAGCTTTAGACCGGCTATTCCATTCGTTTGGGGGGGTTTCCGGCATCCCTAAACTGAGACGTGAACTCCAGAGTGATTCTTTCAATGAATTCGACCAGCCGTATTCCCTATATTTAAACAAGGAAATGTTAAGAGTTTCTACCTTTAAGAAAAAATGTTATGGATAAAAGTGTACATTGGTTGTAACAGTTTGGAGTTGGTGTGACTCATGTGCAGAGAGAGAGACAGAGGCGAGACGGAACTAGAAGCAGGCAAAAAGAGATACACGGGAGAAGCAGCAAGGTTAATAACTAACTTAAAGCCAATTATGGCGAATAATATCTTAAACAAGGAGGAACTAGGAGACAAAGGTCGAACAGAATAGCACTCTTCACTGGCGCACTAATCACGGCGTCACGAAGCACGCAGCAGCTGCAAACGGGAACAACCAGCCAGTGGTGAAAATCTTATGGGTGATTTATGTTGCATGGAAGTGCCGACGTTGATTGAGTAAGAGATAAATGATCATTGAATTGTCTCAAGACGTGCACAGCCATTTCCTCCATACTTCGCATGGGAATGTGCTTCTATTAGCAGCCTGAACGCGCCTTCTGGAGCTGGGCGCTGGAACAGCGAATGGACGTGGCTTCGATTGTGTGACACTCGTACACAAATTGTACACTAATTGTGCATTTATAGTTTCTGCTGCAGTAATCTATACTCCTGCATGGTATACGTATTTCCTCCACATTGTCAGTAATTGCATTTAGGATTTTATGATTAGGGCCTACATCATTAGCGGAGGTCTCACCTGTTGGACCAGTATCTCCTTTTGGTCCTCGTTCTCCCTTTTGACCTGGTAGACCTGGACAATAAGGCAAAATTCAAGCCTGTTGTGATCTGATGATATCTGTGGTTTACTGGTTTACAGCCTGCTATGGGCATAACTTACAAAGTTCAATCATGACATTATTATCAATCAAAACATTATTTTGATTGTTGAACAAATTATCCTCAGTGCTTTTTAAAAACTTGTATTTGTAACCACAACATACATTTGGAGCCAGTGGAGGACTTCCGGCTATGCTTTTCTCTACCTTTGTGTGTTTATACTTTTCTGTCCAAGTAGGTTTGGCAAGCAGAATCGCTGTACTTATTTCTTAATAGATGGGGTTCAATATCTGTAACTTACTCATTAGGTGTGTTCTGGTTCAGGTACATACATTGAGTGCAAGTGTATGTCATGGTAACTAATGCTAACTACAGTTCAAGGGAATATCCTGACAGAATACATTCTCCATGTGATGACCCGCTGGCCATAGGTCCTCAGGGGTCTCTCCTTGATTACCTTCCCAACCTTGAATACTTTGTTTATGTTTGGTGGTCGACCAACAGTCAAACAGCCTTTTTAACAAATTTAAGACGGAAAGTTCTTGATGTTTGAGGTTGGACCTTTTCCATTTAGTCTTATGTCTTAAGTCTTAGTCTTAGCTGTGTGCATACACTTCTCGATGGGCCTTTCTTTTGAGAATAAGCAAATCAACACAATTGCAGATTGGTAGCTACACTTACCACTTGGAGGCAGGTCAGGACATAGACCAGGCATGGGCGTATAACATACTGTATACACCACAAAGGGTGAGCATACCAAACACATCCTCCGGTAATCTCAACCACTTCTCTGGTTAATTGACTTTAGCGGAACAACCTCAGTGTTGCACAACACCGTTCAAAGTAAAACAGGTCTAACCTCTTCTTCCCCGTTTGCCCTCCAATCCAGGCATGCCCTCCTGTCCTTTCAAACCGTCTTTTCCAGGCAAACCTGAATGTATTTACACAGTTAGTCATTCATTCTTATAGCAATTCAATTCATATATTAAATATATGAATGAATAAAGTCTCATTAATATCACCTGGTGGTCCAGGAGGGCCTGTGGTTGAAAAAAGTTGCAATGTCAGTGTAATGTCAATTATTCATCACTGTCAGTAATGAATAATAGCATATTCCAGTTCCAGTACACAAACAACCATTTTATTGAATGTTTTATTATGTTTGTACCTGTCAAACAAATCCCTCTGGAGCTGTTACAAAGATCCACGAAAAGTTTGAGCTGAAATGAATCAAATCCCAGATACAGTCAACTGACCATGTTTCACCAGAGTCAAAATCAATCTCCTCGTGTTCAACCTAATGGAAAATATGTCCTTTTTTTCAGCAAAATGTAATGAGCAGTGCGGGATATATTCAATTCCTAATCCAAATAATTTTAGCAGATAAGTAAGCAGATAAATATTGTACTTCACAGCCAGCTGTTGCTGTTAACATATGGTCAACAACTCCATATATATACACACAGTATATAATATAGTCAAGTCAATTGGACGAAGATGGGCACCCTTACCGGCACCCTGGAATACGTCATCATCATCAGCACATCCTGGTCCTCTCCTTCATGGTCCTCTGCCCCCCGTCGCCTTCTGCTGCGACTGAGGGGCTCCGGGTCCAGGGCCGGTCCGCCCTCCATAGCCTCCCCCGTCGTCCGCGGCCCTCCACAGCTCTGTGAGAGGACCCTCAGCTGGGCCTCCAGCCTGGTGACGTGCTGCGTCAGGTCCCTCTGCCTCAGCAGCAGGCCCACCAGCCCTGCAGTGCCCAGGAGAAGCAGCAGCGCCATGCCCAGCAGCAGCCCCCGCAGAGCCCGCGGAAGCACGACGTTGTCCCTGTCTTTCATGGTTGTTCTTTTTTTATTTTTGCTCCCTTGCTGGCCAAGCAGCTCCAGGTTCTCTGAGGCGTGGTGGCGGGGGGCGGGCGTGTGTGCGCTACGACAGCGCACAAACAGTTCCATATCTGGAATACGTGCCAACACATTAGACAGATGTCAGCCACAAGCTATGCTGCGGCTGCGAGGAATGAGAAAAAAAGGCATAATGACTCTATAGAGACATAATGTGTTGCGCAACTTTCCCACATCTGGAAAACTATGATCATTCAGAAGCCCTCAATGCATGTTCAATATATTTAAATATTTTCCACTGTGGTAATGTATGGAGACAGTATGATTTTCTTATGTTCACACAGATGTTCCATTACAGCCATTATAAATAAATTAAACAACAGCAAGATTTAAACAATGAGACACTTTGTGCAAGTACACAGTACTCAGTAGACGCAGTACAATTTATCAGGACCATTCAGCATAAATAATTCAGTTGTTAGCAAAAAATGACTAAAGAATTGTTTTTTTACTGGCTTTATAGTAATAAAATACTTTTGGTCTCAAAATATGTGGGACAGATTGATATTGACAGATATGGACGTGTTGATAATCTGTTGATTATGCAGCCTTTTAGACAAAAGTTGATCTTTTGGATTTAGTTTCTATGACAACTAGGAAAGAGAGCTGACCCTTGGTGTAAAAGACTCAATGGTGAACAGTCCTGCATGATGTTGCACAGGCACTACTTCTTGATCCTTCCACACTCAGTGTACCAAGTGCCTCAACTTATTGATGACCAGATGTAATGTAAACATGTCTGT
>OMKQ01069038.1:0-10643 GCA_900302335.1 Phycis phycis | reverse complement strand
AGTCAGTACACATTCTGATGGATGCAGTGTGAGCTGGGTGGCTAACTGGGTCTGGCCCAGGACCAGACCGAGCTGGGTCACTAGCTGGGTCTGGTCCAGGACCAGACCTCTGCTCTCCAAGGGGTGGACGAAGTACACGTTTGGAAAGTGGCGTCATGAAGTTGTGCCTTCATCACAGGGAGTCAACTATACAATATGTTTTATACAAAAGCATGCACTACATTTAATATTACATATTAATATTTAAGATGCTAGTCAGGAATAAATGTAGCATTTTTTAACACTACCATATAAATACAAAAAAGGCCTTTTGCTGCAGTTATGATTGAATACCATAACAGTGGCATAGTAAGCACAGTCAACCATCAGGAGGAGGTCGTACTCATTAGTTGGTCAGTGTCACATGACCATGTGTGTCACTGAAGTAGGAGAGGGTCTTAACAACTTGAAGAGACGGCCTACCTGGAACGTCATCGTCCTCTTCTTCAATATCTTCAGCCTTGGGAGCCTTACTATCAAGAGCTGCAAACAAAGGAAAGCAAAACAGTTCAGGCCCAGTGTGCACACATTACTCACTGAACAAGTACGCCTCAAACAGCCCTCCCCGACAGGGCGGCGGTGGCCACGCGCTCGTAATGGGCAAAACAAGGAGAACAGAGTGACTTATCAGTCGATGCTTTGACTGGGCATTCAGATGCTGGGCCTGCTCCTCACCAAAGGCAGGTTATGGGTAAAGATAAAAGTGTTTCTAAAGCCACCCAATACCTTGGGGATAATTACTGAAGACTATTGCAGGACCAAGTGGGTACAAGCCTTGTCGGGCATGTAGTCATTGTATTTTCCTTAAGCTCCCAAATGAAGATTTGGGAGATTACCACTATCCATCAGCAGGGATAAAGCCACGAAGGAAACCATTTCAAAACACTCAAATGCATCCTGGAATTCTGCAATCCTACATGACTACATTCCCCTCCAACAAGACTGGCCTGTTTCTATAGGCTCCTCTGCCCTAGGCACCCTGGCACCCCCCCCTATGGAACCCTATGAAGGTAAGGCGTGGGCCCGGTAGCCACCTTGGCGAGGGAACTGTTCCGCCAGCTTGCGCAGGCTGGTGAGGCTGTCGGCGCCCAGCTGGCTGAGGATGCCGGGCAACATCTCGGTCAGCTGCTTGTTCTCCGCGTGGCCGGTGATGGCGAAGGTGTTGGCCGAGAGGGACGCCTGCACTTTGGGGTTGTTGAAGTGGATCACGGTCCCGTCGTCCTTGATCATGTTCACCTGTGGGTGGGAACCACGGGGAGGGGGGCGGGGGGTGAACACTCTGGACGTTGGCGTCAGGCCCTGTGCTGCTAACCAATGTGGCCAGTGTGTCTTTAAGTCAACGTGGAACATTTGTCACGTGACAGCGAGGTACAGGATGTGAACAATCTCAGGTTATTGGAAATAGCATTCAGGAGGCTGGATTCAGCTGACTGACGCAACAGAACAGCTTATTGTCCTGTTGCTTCTTGAACAATAACTACAGTGTACTGCGCAACAATCACGGTAGGCTGGCCATTTACCCTCTCCAAGTGTATGTGTTAACGTTATCACCTATTAAAGAACCATCATGCCTTAGAAGTAAGCCTTTGAGTGTGCAAGATAACATCATACTACCCTACAAGCCCTGTGGATTGGTAGGAATGCAATGCAAACCAAATGGGTATTTCCTGTCATATACACTTACCTCCTCGATTCCAGCAATGTTATTGACAGCTAATTTCTTAAGGGAGCTCTGAAGTTTTTTGTCATCAGCTGTTGCTGTTCTGTGTACCACCTTCTTCTTCCTACGAGCAGACCCCTGTAAGAGTAGAGAGGTTACTGCAACTCACAGACATTACACTAACGGAATGGTGGTTATAAAGTCACTCCATAAACAGTTTCGTAAGTTCAGTTGGCTTTTCCTCACCTTCCCACCTATCCGGACCTGGGCTTGAAGTTTTGCCAATTTTTCCTGATTCATTTTAGGATCTGAAAGGTTAAAAACACACACTTTCAAGAGCAATAGCTGAACAGGAAAACACATTGATATTCTCTTCGGGGTGTCACCCTTGGCCTGTAAGGGTCCTGGGCACGGAGCTCTAAGGGTCCTGATCACGCAGCTCAAATGGTCCTGAGCACGCAGCTACACGCATCATTACAATATGGAGAGACCCCCAACAAAAGACCCAAACATAAACGTCAGCACATGATATCGACACGTCCCATAGAAACCCCCATGGTGTTGTTAACACATGGACACAGCGTGCAGAGCCAGAGCAGCCAGACCACACAGAGGGTCCGCTCCTCTCTGCTGCTCTGGCTAGCAGAGCTTGTCTCGTTAGCCGTGCAGCTAAACGATAACATCAACCCACTCCGTGGAAAATACCGAGTGTCAATGTCCCCTTTTAAACGATACGCATACATCGACCACGTATATCGTGACTACGCCAATAACGAGAATTACCAACTCGGTAAAAGTGCGTGTTAATTATTGCGAACCTGATCAAGTATCCAGTGAAGCATGCGCTGGTGAAAAATGGTGGCTGTGAGGAAGACGTGACGTCACACACCATATGGCTTGCTTCTACTTCGTGGACTTGAATGGTTTAGTATTAGCTTCGGGGGCGAGGCAGCGTCACCTGCGGTCGATTCAGGGAATTACATTGTGAATTACAGAACTTCAAACGCAAATATACTCTGATTATCTTTATTTCATATTCATAAAATGTGACTCTCATATTTATCGTGTATGTAAGAGATAGAAATTGATAAAGAGAGACATAATAATGATGTATCCATGATAAGGCTGTTCCAATATTTCTTGTCAATGAAATGGCAGGGCTAAACGCTTAATCTGTATAGTGTTAGACACAATCACTAGATGCAATGTAATATATGGATATGACTTAGTGGAACAAGCTATTGAGATCCAATATGGATTCCTGCTCAGTTTGCACACACACAAATACAAAACAAAGGCCCACTATTTTCTTTTTTTAAAACATGTACAATATGAAACACATTGGCAAAACTAATACAGCTGACTCACACATTAGATCAACACTGAAACATTCACAGAAGTCGCGTTTCTTAATGCATACAACGTGTTTTAAAAACACGTAACAAGACAAGGACTTTTTGTGTACCAGAAACAGCACCAACATCAATAAGAACCTGACATAATTGAACGGAATCACTCCATAGGACACATTGTACACAGAGCAGGAATAAAGAAATGCTTCTGAGCACTTGAAGTAATGTTGTTGTAATGCAGTATGTTCTCTGACTTCTGGGTGCAATCGTTCAGGTCATTAAAACAAACCATAACATTCCCATACTATACCCAAACACTATAAAATGCTGAGATTACATTTATCTTAATTGGTTTTCAATACAAAAAGTTCTTCATGTGTACGGTCTCCCACTTGTTGCCACGGCAGCCACGGGTTCCACCTACAGGCTCCGTGTGATGGCCCTGACTGTGTCACCAGGCAGCTCCATGCTCCCCATGCAGATACAGTCGTTCTGGATGGCGCCGGAGGGCCGCGTCTCCACCGAGCCCCACAGTATGTTGCTCTTGCGGCGGCGGATGCTGTCGGAGCCCGGGCGCCAGAAGCCGTGCAGCACCAGGTACAGCTTCCTGAGCACGGCCTTGCGCAGCAGGATGTACACCCAGGGGTCCAGGATCTGGTTCCAGGTGGCCATGCGCACCATCAGCAACAGCGTGAAGGACGCCGGTTGAGACAGGGTCTGGGTGGCTGACGCGATGATGTAGATCTGGCACAGACGCCAATGTACACAGACTTTAACGCCGTTCGTCAGTGCACAACAAGGCTGTACGTGCATGGAATGGAGTTACAATGTACAATATATATTGGATATTGACTTGCATTAATCCCACAAACATCTCAGAAACTGCCTTCAGAACATGTTTTTGTTGTTTTTGAGAAACTAGCGTGTGCAAGTCTTGGAATTTTTCGTAGCGACGCAAATTGTTTTTTTTGCGCATTTCGATTGTGTTCAGCCTCAACTGGGAGTGTACACGCGTAGCCTACATATCATTTGCGCTCTCCTACTCACCAGCAAAGGCCCCCAGCACACGCAGGACACCAGCATGATGGCCAGGAGCTGGACGATCATCTCCAAGTGGTAGGAGGTCCCCCTGCAGCGATGTTTCCGCCGCACTTTGGACTGCAGCAGGGCGCAGCTGGTCAGGGCGTTGCACGCCACCGACAGCAGCAGGGCCAGCAGGCCCAGCGTGGAGAAGACCAGCGGCGGCAGCGCGTCCAGCCAGTCCCTGGGCTCGCCCTGGCGGAAGAAGCACCAGCTGCGGGAGTGCTGCACCTGGTAGGGCCTCCACAGCACCGGGGGCAGGCCGGCCACCAGGGCGGCCAGCGACCAGACCGACGCCAGCAGACGCTTCACGTGATGGGGGGCCACGGCCGCGGAGTGGAAGAGGGGCCGCGTGACCCCCAGGCACCGCTCCACCGCCATGGTGCAGCCGAGGAACAGCGGGCTGAGGCCGAAGAACACCAGGGACGCCCCGAAGAAGCCGCACAGGACGCGGTCGGGGTCGAACGCCTCCCACTCCTTGCGGGAGCTGTGGACGAAGAGCACCAGGGAGCCGATGACCAGATGGCCCAGGAGGTCGGTGACCACCAGCCCGCTGGCAAACAGCAGGAAGGAGGCCTTGGATTTGAGGCGGATGCGGCGGTAGGACTTGACCAGGACATAGAGAGCGAGCCCGTTGGACAGAATCCCCCCAGTCATGGACACGATGGACGCAGAGACCGACAGGTCACTGGGGCTGCAGGTGGAATTGGCAGTCCTGACCTCTGACCTGCAGCCACTCTCTGAGGTGCCATTGGTGGTCATGGTAGGCAGGGATCTGGAAGGTGATAGGGAGAGAGAAGTCAAGGAGTACAATACAATGGGGACTTGTACAACAGGTTCCACTGTGATCTGATACAGTGATCTGTCTGGTAAGGCAATGGCCATTCACCATACATCCATTAAAATAGGCTTACTGAGTGAAGTAGAGAAATGTTCAATATTATTCAATACAAATCAATTGCATGCACATGGTGTAAACATCAGCATGTTTTTTTGTCATGTTAGTTTCAGAGTATTATACAATTTAATGCCTGATACTTTTAGAGACACACATTGCCATTTATTTTCTATTTATTTATTTGACCAATGAAAATTCAGTCAATAAGATTTTTTTTGTATCAGAGGTCCGTGGTGAAAATTACAAAATGGTCATGAACATCATCCTCAAGATTGTCGCGTAAACTCACCTTCGGTGGGATCTTCACGCAAACGGCTCGGCGTGATTCACTGTTGTCCATCCATGAAATATAGTTGTTCTTTTTTTCAGTACGGCAATAAACGAACCACATCGGTGATCCGACGAAGTGATCCGATGTCTCTGTTGCTCTGGGGAAAGTATTACGCTCAGTGTTCTACTTGTTGGACTATTCTACACACAGCTGCGCTCCTCTGCTCCGGGCGTTAAACTGTGAAGGAGAGGCAGGTTCCAACCTACTGGGAGATCCACATGTGATCCCGCAGTCATTTGGAGAGCAAACTCCATTCTTCATCGAGCTTGTGGGTGTGAAAGATATGTAAATGCGTTGAAGATTCAGAACATGAATCGACGAGTCACTTTAATGAGTCTTAAAAGTTCATTAGGCGCTGCCAGTATCGTTGAAGCATGAATACGGTATTAAATCATCTGGCTGCCCTAAACTGGCTGCCCAGATTATACCCGATATTGATAGGCTAATTGATCATAAAAAAAACACGAGAAAGACTATAATTTGTCATCATCACCATCACTCATGTGTAGGATATAAAGTAATATCCTACTACTACTACTCCTACTACTACTATTACTACTACCACTACTACTAATACTAATAAAAATACGTTTCCTAAAATAATATTATACATTTGTTATTTTATTGTACTTCTAAATCATGAATAAAAATATAATACATTACTGTATTATCTTTGTATTAATGAATTGGAAGGATGCATCTTACATTCAGCCAATTTAGGAAAATACCATCAACTGACAAGATTAATGCTTACCTATAATTAAAACAGAAAGAGACCTATTGGCCTGTCCTTGGCATCCCTTGGCTGGTTGAGGCAGGGCTGCTCACAACGCACTGCAGTGGATGGGAGGGGATGCTATTTCCATTTTGCAGTAATTTTCACACAGTTGGACATTATACACTTTATTCACCAGACAAGCTTTGTTCAAAATACTGACGACAGGATGATTCTGATCAGCCACTACTCTCTGTGGGTCCCCTGAAATGGAACCCAGTCAGGAACTATGTTTTTCTGTCTGTTTTCTGTCTCTGTCTGATCAAAGTGTCATTAGCCCGCACAGTCTGATTTTCATTATTCATTTGTGTCATCATTCCCCACATGTTAGGATTGGAAGGCTTCTTATTTCCTAAGTGTGTATGATGACGAGTCCATTACTGTCCATACAGTTTGTTGCTGGATGAGTTGAAACTAAAGTCAAGGCCAGGTAACCATTTACACAGCACCCTCAAAGTGCTCGAGACAAGAGAACACAGAGACAAAGACAATCAGTCTGATTGTCTGAACTTTGTCCCGGATATGTGTTACACAAAAATGAAAAAACCCAAAAGAGATTTGTGAGATTTGTTTGATTTGAACCCTGGGAACCGTACGCAGGCATGGGGTCCCTGGTGAGCTGGGGGCCGAGGGGGCTTCCTATACAGACACAGAGCAGCCATGTATTTCAGTCCGAGACTGTTAAGTGCTTTATAAACAATTAGTCATATTTTGAGCTGAACACTGGAAAGCAGTGTCTTCACTCGTGAGTCACGTGGTCTGCTTTCCTCGTGTATGGCGTCAACATTCTGGCCTCTTCTTGTTTTGGGGACCTGTACATACTTCAAGCAGTCAAGTCTACTTCAAACAAAAACATGGAATGAGTTGTAGTCTTGCTTGGACATGAATTCTTAAATTGAAGTGTCAGCCACATAGTTGTGATGGGAGATATTGTTGTTTGTCATCATTTAATTTAGCAACACAAACACACACACACACACGCATGCACGCACGCACGCACACACGCACGCAGGCACGCACACACACACACACACACACACACACACACACACACACACACACACACAAACACACACAGTATATGGTTAACCTAGCAATTGAAATGCTTGAAACATGTTCTGGTGACTTCCTTACTGTATTAGCAGCAATTAAATGTTTCACCTTCATATGACAAATGTACTCTTTGTACGTCGCTTTGGATAAAAGCATCTGCTAAATGCCCTAAATGTAAATGTATAGGATTCAACATAAAGTATTTTTTTCTGATTGGCTCTTGGCAAAACAGACATGAGTGAATTCTACTACATAGGATTCGTTTATCGAATCAGATCTTGTTCTCTACAGGTAAGTTAATCAAAGAGACATGAGAACATGGGGATATCTCTTGTAAAACTTGCTCTCCCAAGAAGCAGGTCTTGGGACAGAGTGGTTTATGACAATATATTTGATCAAACTGTGTCTTCCCTCCTGTTACTTTCTTATCCCTGAGCAATTCCATTATCCTACAGCTGATCTAACACAGACAGAAAAACACATCCATAAATAACATATCGAATGCTTTATAACTGGATTAGCGACGTTGTTGTAAACATGTTGCTGGGTTTAAAGGACAGTGCTGCTTTGCGTATTTCTGGATGTGTTTCCATCACATCTTGCTGGTAGAAGCTTTGGTGGCACATGGACAGCAATTCCTTCCTTCTTTCTGTCTAATATCTGTGGACTGGGAGCTTGTGTGTGTGTGTGTGTGTGTGTGTGTGAGAGAATTGGTTATTGCAACATACTCAGCGTATTCTGAGTAATGTGCATCATTTGGGCCATGGCATTACGAACCTGAAGATGAACACATGGTCTGACTCGAATCCAGGGACATTCTGTTATCCTAAAGTGTAATGAATGACTGTGTAATTTTGCGCATGTGTCTTTTCGTGTGTTTTGTGAGTAGTAACTGGCGGATTATCCTCAAGGAGTATCCATGCTAAAGCATGGTGACATTGCACCTGCAGAGCAGCGATGGCTGGCCATCTGCCGCGCGGAGTAGTTATCTCCAAATGTTACTCTGGATAAGAAAACCATCACAGCGCACTGTGGCGAGATCACACCTTTCTTTCCCTGCGCCCTGAATGGTCCAGCAGTAATCTGGCGCCATTCTCAGTGGGGCGCCGAGGAGAAGACCGCTGAAGTAGTCCGGTCTCTACTTTCTGTGTTAATCATCCAAACACTCGGCCTCTTCTGATGCGCAGGTAACAAAAGTCCTTGTTGTGTCGTCTCTCTCTCTTTCTCTTTCCCCCTCTCTCTCACACTCCCCCCGCCCCCTGCTCTCCCACTGTCTCTTGTCACTCTGCAGTAGTTCCCAGCCACCGTGACCTGAGCTCTTCAGTCACTGTCGAAATTGGCTGCCATTAAAGATGTGTTGATGGGCGCCGATGGCAAAATGTGTCCTATTTATCCCCCCAGAATTGCGACGGTGTAGTAGTGGGAGACGCCTCGAAGAGGTGTACCTCGCAAAAGAAAACCGTTATAAGCTAAATGATGGGCCTACTTCCACAACTTCCACCTCCATGCTGACTTACCTGAACTGATAATCCTTCTGAAGGTTAATGCTTCACTGGCCATGTTGACTTGCAGGCGCCTTGATGGACAACCTATTATCAACTGATAGGACAGCAGAAAACATTTTAGCCCACAGGATGTCAACAGTGCGGCTATGTCCTAGTATTACCTGTGAGTTATGTAGATGAAACTAAACTAAAGAGTCAGTCTCACGCTGCAGTTGTGTTTTTTATGCAGCCACCTGTGTTCCTTTAAGTGCCGTGAATGGAAAAGCCAAATGGAAGCAGAACTGTCCAACGCGGCTGGATGTCAACACTGGGATTAGGCTGACAAAAATATGGTGTCTGAGGTTCTGGAAGGTTGGCACGAGGTGATATTCCACGTATCATAGCTATGTTTTCACAATTATATACAGGTAGGTAAGTACAATGGTTACGAGGTTTGAGGGGACATGATGATTAATAATGACATATATTACACAGCTTTGTTGAATACTCCATGCTGGTCAATTACAGCATTCAGTGGTCTGCTATTTCTGAACAGCAGCCGCCATGAATAACACACCGTTGCTATGGACACTATTTCCAACCGTAGAATCTTGCAGACTACATTTTTTTGGCGGATGGAAAAGCAGATGCAAAAAAGGCAATTTTAAATCAGTACAATCATTTGTTGTTATATTTGGCATCGAATTATTGATTTCTTTAGGAAGTAGCTGTATAATAACTGGGATAATAATGTAGATATTTACACATGTACATTATCTCTCCCACGTAAGGAGGTGTTTACGTATCCACAAGGCCTAAGGTCAAAAGTGCTGGGGTCCATCCCTTGCCAATGAAAGTGAAAAAAGTGCAAACTCTACATTCTACCATTTGAGACGTCTGCAGTGAGTCTGGTTTATGAGGCTTTCCCCCGGAACAGAGCGGTCCTCAGAGGAGAGCAAACATGCCATTCTGTGAGGAGAAACACAGGACAGATGTCCTTTGGGTGAAGATGAGTATTAGCAAAGCAAACACGAGTCACTGCACTGCATTCAAGAAGAAACTTTGTCCGCAAATTGTATCAAGGCCGTTGGTGGTTACGGCAATGGGCATGGAAATGTGTTGCTCTTTTGAGGATGAAGTGTTTTTGACAGTCCAAACTCCACACTGTATCCTCGTCCTCTCATGTAAAGGGAACATTAGGTCTGGTGGATGGGCCGATGGACGACTGAGGTACCAACAGAAGATATCCACAACAGCTGTCACGAAAGATGTGAATGCACATATTTACATTGTTTGTTTTGGGCTGCAAAGTCGAACACGACCAGTAGGTGTCATCATTGAACACCGTTTAGATTAGTAAAACGGTAGCGGATATAATATAATAATAATAATATTTAACACTCCAATCCTTGTCCTTGGTTTGGCAACGTCTGGCCTCTAGCCACATCCTTTTGAGATGATAACTTGTTTTGTCTCAAATCAGTGCTGTCTTGTATGATGTGAAACCATCTTGTTTCTTTTCTAAACATGTAAGAGAGGATTAAAAGCATCGTCTTTCCTCCTCACTGACATGAACATCATGTCATCACCTGCAGGCTCCACCTCTACGACTGTACAAACCTCATGTATAGAGCAGGAACTAGGAAATATGCACATGTACGACTTTCACTCATTTTAATTAAAAAAACACCATGCAAACATCATACAGAATTAGAAAATCTGAATATAAATCATCTCTGAATCCCTGGCTATGAAGAAATAAATACACACGCACACCCAAATAAATGGATAAATAACTTAATTGTAGTACTTCATATATAAACATTACATACTAAATGACTTGTGTTTCAACCCTGCACACAAGGCTAAATTCCCCTTTAGCCTGATACGGCTCCTCCCTTAAGTCTTGTGTTTTACATACAAGCCCTCTCCTTGGGATGCTGGCTGCGTACCACTTAAGATATTCAAAGC
>OMKQ01069037.1:2163-14864 GCA_900302335.1 Phycis phycis | reverse complement strand
TCTATTCTCGGATGTCAATGAAAGAGTGGAGAGGCGGGAAACCGACGTTAACACGTCCTGAGATACAGAGGAGGAGCAGGAGGAGGTAGAGATGGAGGCTAGGAGGAGCAGGAGGAGGTAGAGATGGAGGTGAGGAGGAGCAGGAGGCGGTAGAGCTGGAAGTGAGGAGGAGCAGGAGGAGGTAGAGATGGAGGTGAGGAGGAGCAGGAGGAGGTAGAGCTGGAGGTGAGACAGAGGAGGAGCATCTTGAGGAGAACTAACTTGAGAACTAACAAGTAGACTTGTTCCTGTGGTGAAGACCTGCTCCTCTGGCTGCCATTCTTCTAATCAGAGACGTTGGTTGATGACGGCCCTCTCTCCTGTGTGGACCATGTTGTCTTCATGAGGACAACCTGGACACTGCTCGTCTCTCCCCTTCTACTTACAGTGTGGTGGTTGCCAGCGGTGATGGGGTTCAGCAGGATTCCTCAGGAACTGTCTTCACCTCATTTCAGAGTGGGGACCCCCGTGGTGGGGGAGACCTTCCTGGCTATGTTGGTGTGTGTGTGTGTGTGGCTGACAGAAGGCCTTATTTTCTGTCGTTCTCTTGGTTTTGGAGTGAGGGGGAGGGGATGGCTCTCTGTCTCCATCACAAATCTTGTGTTCTTTAAAAAGGAAGAGAGGTGGCGTTTCCATGGAGACCGGGGAGGGAGGGCTGTTCTGACCCAAAGCACCTCGGGAAGAGCGTGAGCCTCCGTCCTGACACCACCTCTAGAACCACGTCCCCCCCAGGCCCGGGACCCCCGGTCCACACCGCGTGGAAACCGATGGTGAACCACACGCAGCAAGGTTCTCAGCACGGCCACGTGAAGCTGAGGGACCAGAGACTGAAACATGACCTCAGGGGGAGTAGGAACATGCCTGCTCAATGCTGCACTCTGATTGGCTGCCAACAGACCGCCTAACCAGGAAACATGTCTACATGTGTATTATATTTATAAAGGTGTAGATTAATAATAGATTTATAATGGTGTCTTTTCATTGTGTATTATATTCAGAGTGTTAGAACTTGACATGTTAAAGACACATCACAGAGACAAGGTACACATCACAGAGAGACAATGTACACATCACAGAGAGACAAGGTATACATCACAGAGACAAGGTACACATCACAGAGAGACAAGGCACACTCTTGTGTTTTTTGTGTGAAACTCCAAGATGTCCTCCAGCAGGTTGTACTCTGACTCTAAATATAGCCCCCCAAAGGACTGCAGCCCCCTGACAGGAACACAAAGCAGCTTCACAAAGCAAACTGCTACAAACATAGACGTCTGAGTGACAGACGGTGAGACAGCCGGTTGCGGGGATTCAGATGATCTCCAGATCCTTGTGACGGCTCGGGCTCCCACAGGAGCTGGAGCGATGGGGGTCCTGGAGTGTCCTGTGAAGAGTTGGTTGTTAAGAGACCCCTCTGGAGTCCACTTGATGAGTTAATTGATAGTGAAGCTCAGGATGCTGTCTCAAGACGTGGAGGATGAGACCCTCTGTGTGTTTCATGATGATGATGACTTTACTTACCTTTCTCTATAGCTCACCTTTCCCCTCCGTCTCCTGTCTCCTTTTCTATTTTTTACTTGTACTATATGTTCTATTATCTCTCAGTACCTTTGTGTTCTCCAGCAAACTAAATGTGTTTCTCTCACCTTCCTCTCATCCTTCTCTTCCAAACCAGTTTGTGGCCTTTGCGTCTCTCTTCTTCATCCTCGTGTCCATCACCACCTTCTGCCTGGAGACCCATGAGGCCTTCAACACGGTGATCAACAAGACGGACCCTCAGAGGAACCGCAGCCTACCGGACCCCGGGCCGCAGTACGAGATCCATACGGACCCTGCCCTCACCTATGTGGAGGGAGTGTGCGTGCTGTGGTTCACCTTTGAGTTCCTGGTGCGTGTGACCTTCAGCCCCGACAAGCTGGAGTTCTTCAAGAGTGTCCTGAACATCATTGACCTGGTGGCCATCCTGCCCTTCTACCTGGAGGTGGGGCTGAGCGGCCTGTCCTCCCAGGCCGCCAAGGACGCGCTGGGCTTCCTCAGGGTGGTGCGCTTCGTCCGCATCCTGCGCATCTTCAAGCTGACGCGTCACTTCGTGGGCCTGCGGGTTCTGGGCCACACGCTCCGGGCAAGCACCAACGAGTTCCTGCTGCTCATCATCTTCCTGGCGCTGGGCGTCCTCATCTTCGCCACCATGATCTACTATGCCGAGCGCATCGGGGCCAGCCCCGGGGACCCCAGCGCGAGCCACCACACCATGTTCAAGAACATCCCCATCGGGTTCTGGTGGGCCGTGGTCACCATGACCACGCTGGGCTACGGTGACATGTACCCCCAGACCTGGTCCGGGATGCTGGTGGGGGCGCTGTGCGCACTGGCCGGCGTGCTGACCATCGCCATGCCCGTGCCCGTCATTGTCAACAACTTTGGGATGTACTACTCGCTGGCCATGGCCAAGCAGAAGCTGCCCAAGAAGAGGAAGAAGTATGTCCCCCGGGTCCCTGCTGGATCCCCCGCCTGCGGCCGGGCCCACCTCCACCTGCACCCCGCCCACCTCCACCTGCACCCCGCCTGCCTGCACCCCAACACCAGGGGCCCGCAGAGGGGCCGCTCGGGTACCAACAGATAGTCTGGTCTGGTCCGGTCCAGGGTCTGACCTGGTCCACTCTGATCCAGAGCTGACCTGGTCCACTCTGATCCAGAGTTGACCTGGTCTACTCTGGCGCTGGTCTGCTGTGGTCCAGCCCCTTTGTGTTTCTCCTGTGCTAGCTTCATATTGGTTCAAGCTAGCCTCACTTCGTCTCGTCCGTTGTGTCGCCCCCTACAGTGGAATCAGCAGACTACAGTGCGTGCAGTGAGCCAAGCCTGTCCCCGGGGGAAAGCACCCCCATGCGGAGGTCCAGAGACCAGGACCACCTGGAGGGGGCGACCTGCTTCCTGCTGTCCACCAGCGACTGCACCTGTCCTGCTGACGGAGCCATCGGCAAGTCAGGTACCAGTTCCAGACCTCAGACCCTCAGACCTCCAGACCTCCAGACCCTCAGACCTCCAGAACCTCAGACCTCCAGAAAGGAGGAGAAAGACAGAAACATTCAGAACTGCTCTGAGCGGCTCTTCCTCGAGGAGCTTCAGGTAACGGTGGGCTGCCCTGTGGTGGTGTGGTCCATGTGGAGGGTCCATCTGATCCCTTCACCTAGAGTGGGGCTCTCTGAGTCCACCAGAGTCCTGCTGTCATCACTGATGCACCGCTAACTGCCTCTTGCCTGCCCCTATCTCCTCCTCCTCCTCCTCCCGTATTATTACACACAGTCAAACGCTACTTCTGTGCCACACGCCCGGCGCCACGCCAGAAGCTAGGGTTGCTAGGCAACAGGCTCGCTCCCTGATGCACCACACACACACACACACACACACACACACACACACACACACACACACACACACACACACACACACACACACGCACACACTGTCTCTGTCACTGTCTCTGCACACACACATGCTTATGCACACCTGGAAGCAACAGCTTTTTTTTGGAAAAGCCAGCTGTAACACATGAATTAAACCCTCCTGAATGAATCAGTATAATTATAACTTGTGGGTTTCATCTTGGCTGTGACAGTGCTGCCCAGCCTGAGGCCCCGTGTGGAGTCTGAGTCAGAGCTGCTGCTGCCCCAGGTGGGCTCCACCGTCACCCTGCGCTGCGAGGCCCGGGGCCTCCCGGAGCCCGAGGTCACATGGTACAGGAACGGGCTGCAGCTGGTCCCGGGGAACGGCCTGCGGATGGAGCGCCACCAGCTGGACATCGTGGGAGTGCAGGTCAGTCGGCTGTTCCTCTGCTTTCATAGGTCCTTATGGTGCATGATATAATAAGTATTCATGATTAGTTAATCATTAACAACATGTTAATAGCTTATCATTTTTGTCTGGTCATCCTTAGTTGTCTGATGGTGGCACATACACCTGCAAGGTCTCCAACGTGGCGGGACAGGTGGACAGGATGTTCAGGTTGACAGTTCACGGTGAGGGAGGTCTCTACTCTGTGTATTGCCATGTTGAGTATACACACTTCTTGTACTGTATACTCGCTCACACTTGAACAGTCATGCCAAACATTTGAAGATTCATAAGCGTTGTATCATTGTCATCATCATCTACAGTCCCGCCAGTCCTTGATGGACCTCTCCAGGAGACTCTGACTCGGACCCTGGGCTCTGTGGTCACCCTGTTGTGTGAGGCCTCTGGGGTCCCTGTTCCCACTACCACCTGGTTCAAAGATGGCACCCCTATTGGTGAGACGACTAACAGAATGGCTGGGGGTGGGGGTGATGAATCACATAGGTCACATGAATTAAAGATTATATAATGTAGTAAGCTATTGCAGTTGTAGCTATGGTAACCGAGTGTGTTTGCGGTGCAGAGAGCAGTCTACAGTGGCAGTGGTCGGTTCGGGGGAACAGGCTGGAGCTGGGGCCCCTGACCCTGTCCCATGCAGGGAGGTACACCTGTATGGCTAAGAACAGTGGTGGAGAGGCACAGAAAGACTACACCCTCACTGTGCAAGGTAATACAAGTATGCATGCCAGTCATTATTAAAGGCTGATCGAAAATTACCATTTTCGATTCTGATGGATTAACGGCATCACATGGTCCTCGGCCAATCAGAATCAGTAATTTGAGCAGTTTTTAATTGAGTTTTAACATTCGGTAACTCTTTAATAATGATGATAGTAATGCATTTTATTTAAAGGCGCCTTTCAAAGCACTCAAGGACACTTTACCAGACAAGTTAAAAAATGAGTCACAGTGGCATACTCTGTCTTTAAAGAACTTCCAAAGTCATTAATCTGTATTTCTCTTACCAGTTCAGCCCACAATCCTGGAGTCGGGCCTCTCGTCAGACCTGAGTGCCTCGGTGGGGGAGGAGCTGACGCTGGAGTGCAGGGCTGCTGGGATCCCCACCCCCCAGCTAAGCTGGCTGAAGAATGGAGCCACACTGGAGGGTTCAGACAGCCAACACATAGAGTAAGGCCTTCTCCTTATCCATGTCACCCATTTTATTCCCTGTCTTAACTGTAGGTATCCTTGGTCAAGACGCCTAACCCATACCTGCTCCTTAGGGACATGTATCTAGCAGTCACTATATGTTGTTTTAGATAAAAACGTCTGCTGATGCTAAATGAAAGGTACAATATTTTGAACTTGTTCACAGCATGACCCAAGATGGCAGCGTCTTGACCTTACTGAGGCTGAGCCAACAGGACTCTGGGACGTACACCTGTCTGGCAGTCAGCCCTGCTGGCCAGGAGAGCAGAATCTACACCCTCCTTGTGCTCGGTCAGCTCTATTGAATTTCTAATGACATCATTTGGTATGAATGGATAAATGATAATGCTGATTTATTGATAATGCTGATTTATTGCTGATTTATTAAAGTAGTGTTTGATTTGATTGGATCTGTCAACCGATCTGTCAATCGTGATTTTTTTGAATTAGGTCACACAGCAAATGTTTTTGTAGCTACTCCAATATCGGTTGAAAGCCTATGCTTTGATTATTCTCAGCCTAACTCTCTGTGGATGAAAAGCTTCTGCCAAATGACTTACTGTCATCTCACTCCATTTCTACAGTCCCTCCGACTATCTCTGGAGAGACGTCAGTCCCACGAGAGCTGCAGGTGACGCAGGACAGCGCCGTGACGTTGGAGTGTCATGCAGTGGGCACCCCCCCACCCCAGATCAGCTGGCTGAAGAACGGACACCCCCTGTTTCTCTCGTCCCGCACACGCCTGCTCTCGGGTGATTCTGTCCTCAGGTCAGGTTCATTAGATTGTGTCATGTAACGCAACGACAAAGACAGCACAGAGTCATATGGTTTACATGGAGGTAGCTCATTCGCCAGTATGAGCTATTTTACGTAAAACAAAAAGCTTCAAACTAAACTTTCAAGACTTACACAGTAGTGACGCAATAGTAAACAGAGTTTATCAAGAACACGTTTTCAGTTTGTTGTTATTCTGATGATGTTCTCATTCTGGCACGTCACTATCGATGCATTTTGACCGATGTGTCGTTTGGGGGAATTTGGGGGAATTTGGCTGAGGAAGATGCATTGATGTTTGCTGTGTGGGTCACCGTTCCTCTTCTGTTGTGCAGGATTTCCCCCGTGCAGCTCTCCGACGCGGGCGTGTACACATGTGTGGCGCGCAGCCGGGCAGGGCTTGCAGAGCGCAGCTACAACGTCCAGGTCCAAGGCATGTGCTTCTCCTTTAGTTAATGTCCGTATGGAATATTGCTCTCAAATCACATAGACATTCACACACTTTCTGAGACCCAGACAGAACAGTATTCAGCTGAAAAAAAGTGATTTGGGGGTTAACTTACCCACATTTTTTTGCCATTACAAGCCTTTAAAAATAATGTCCCTGCCCTGTGACTTAATGACATCACAAGTGGGAGTGTAGCTACATTTATAATGGCTAGATAAGCCTCCCAGTTGCTACTGTCTACTGGGTAGGCTGGTAGACTGATCCAGCATACCAGGACGTACTCGTGATGTCATCAAGTTACAGGGCAGGGCGGATTTTGAAACGGCTTGGAATGGCTAATCCCACTCACACCTGGTAGTCAGACAGGAGCCCTCTCACCCGCTACCTGCCCGTCTCTCTGTCCCACAGCACCCCCCGGTGTGGACCGTGTGGAGCCCGTGGAGCCCGTCACCGTGGTCCAGGGCTCCCTGGTGACGCTGACGTGTGAGGCCAGGGGCGTGCCCCCGCCCACCCTGACCTGGATGAAGGACGGCCAGCCGCTGTCGCTGCACCGCAACCTGCTGCTGGACGGCCAGGAGACCCGGCTGCAGCTGCCTGACGTGGCCCCCTCAGAGGCAGGGCTCTACAGCTGCGTGGCCAGCAACCAGGCCGGCAGCAGCACCAAGAGCTTCAACCTCACTGTGCTCGGTAAAGAACCAAAACAATGCTGCACACGTCTGTGCCTCTCCCTGAATCACTGAATTATGAACGGTAAACACTAGAATAACCTTATATACACAACACATACAAACATCAAACAAACTAAGGTAGAACAAAAGCCGCATTCAAATAGTCTTTGTATTCAGTTTCATATTCATCATGGTCATGAGAAGATGGTGCATGCATGCGCTTGGTGGATGGAGTTTGAAAACCTGGCATTGCATTCCTTTTCCTTCCCAGAGCCCCCAAAGATATCCAGCTCAGGGTCCCCAGAAGAGCTGACCATAGCGGTGAACAGCCCCCTGGAGCTGGAGTGTACGGCCGTGGGGGTCCCCACGCCCACCCTCAGCTGGCTCAAGGATGGCCGTCCCATGGAGAGGACGGAGGTGGTGACGGAGGAGGGACACTTCGTCAAGATAAACAAAGTGCAGGTCAGTAAAATTAAGACAGATGAATGGTATTGCTAGCATGCCAGTGTGCTATCATACTACTCTAATACAACTTGTAGACCTTTTGCTGTTAGGATGGTTAACACTTACTTCTGCTTCGCATAAGTATTTGTATTATTATTACCTCTTAAATGTTTCTGTGTTTTACTTTCCAAATGGGTGGAATTGTTGTTCCTTAAATTACTTCCTTAAATTAGTGCAAACTCTTTACTGGCAGCAGGCGTATCACTTAGATGGCACTGCTCTGGTAAGACACTCCAGGTGATTGATGGGGTTCTATTTCAGGTGGAGGATGCGGGTCTGTACACCTGTTTGGCCAGCAGCCCAGCCGGAGAGGACGGGAGGAACCACTGGGTCCGAGTCCAAGGTAATATATTGTGTTTTTCTTGGCCAGGAGCTCAGGCTTATCAAGAAAAAACCTTGTCCCCTAGTCGTTTGCCTCTGTCCTAATTAATCACTTTGTCTCACTTGTTTCTTTCTGGCTAGAGTTTAGATAATTTTACCCTGCTGTAAAATAAACGCCCATATGGCTGAGTGTTGTGACCAAGGGTCCTTTAGTCACATTTTCCTGTTAATCCAAAAATAGAGTTTGTTTGTTTACTTTTATAGTTGATGCAGAAGTTAACTTTATTTTGTCTACTGTGCGTTCTCTGCTGTTGTGTGTGCTGCTTTTACACCTCAATGTCCCCTCAGGGATGAATAACAAAGTACCATCTAATCTCATCTCAAATACATGGAAGCTATTGAGGGTCTCCGTCTCACAAGTGCTTGTGTGTCTTTCTACTAGTGCCACCGACTCTGCTGGGCTCGGGGGAGGTGAGGACCATGACGGTGGCCTCCAAGGGACATTTGACTTTGGAGTGTTTGGCTGACAGCGACCCCGCTCCAGAAATAGAGTGGTACAAGGATGACGTCAAACTACAGGTAAAGACGCACGTCACCGAAGGTCACGGGTCAAAGAAAACCCCCTCAAAATATCACAACACAATTACTTTGTATTCCTTCTGTGCTCTGTCTTCTCTTGTCAGCTGGGCGGGCGTGTCCAGAAGCTGGCGGGAGGGCAGTATCTGGAGATCGAGGAGGTCCAGCCCGAGGACAGCGGACACTACAGCTGCGTGGTCACCAACATGGCCGGCAGCACCAGCATCTTCTTCAGCGTGGAGATTCTCTGTCAGTCCATGAGAAAAACGTTTTTCGGTTTATAGGTTCTTATATTGTGGAGATTCTCTCTTAGTCAGGGTAAATGAAAAACAGCAAAGAAATAGAATAAATCAAACATTTGTTGCAGTATGTTTATTATTATGTTATAATTATAATAAGATTTACCCATATTTTCAGTTCTAAAAGATCATTTGAAACCCCACTTGGACCAAATGCGTGACAAATACGATGTGATGACACCATTTGTGTACATACAATGTGATGATACTGTAGTTCTTTATACATGATGTACATACAGACTTCCTCCTGGTATTGACATGGTTTCCATGGTAACCCCCTGATGCTCCAGTGCCCCCAGTGATCAAGGAGAGCAGCTCGGTAGTGACAGCCCACGTGGGCCAGGATGCTGTGTTGCTGTGTGAAGCTGAAGGTGACGCCGCCCCCACCGTCATGTGGAGGAAGGATGGCTTACCGCTGATTCATGACAACAATAAGTACGCATTTTGTTCCTTTGTTTTTTCATTTGTGCATTTGAGGTCAGTGTCAGACCTCTCAGTGTCAATCAATGTGTCACATGTAGTCATACGATTGGGTAAAAGTAACCACGCGACCACGTCCCGTGTTTTGTCGCGTGCACAGTATGTGACAGCGGATAATTCGCTTTGTGGGAGCATTGAGTTTTGTTGCAGCTGATGAGGAATAATATCTTTCAATACTGCTGGCTTATTGCAAAGCAGGTCCTAGTGAGCCCTGTGCTCAGGGTCTGGCTGTGTGTTCCAGGTACACCCTGCTAGCTGAAGGCTCACTGCGTGTTCAGGGAGTTCAGCTGAGCGACGCCGGACGCTTCTACTGCACCGTGTCCAACCAGGCCGGCTCTGATCACCGGGGCATTGACCTCCGCGTGTTTGGTGACTACAACTCCCAGCAGTGCTTTGGATATGACGTCGTGGTCATAGCGCTATCATCTCGTCTCTGATGTGTAATGTGCTGGGATAGAAATTATACATTTCGCTCCTCGTTTGTATCAATAGCCTACTTTTGCATAACTTTGAACTCTAAAGAGTTCAAAGTTATGCAACTGATCTCTGGGTTGCTGGGTTCAACTGATCTCAGCCTCATTTCTTGTGGTATCCTTTTGGGTAGAAGCTAAATGGCTTTAAACTGCAATTCAGCTAATCACTAATCCCAAACAACATAGACTACAAAACCCAAACAGATCAAACAGCTGCCTCGTGTCTCACTTGATCCTGTATCTCTCTCTCCTGCCTAGTGGGCCCTTCAATTAGCCCCGGCCCGTTCAACGTGACCCTGACCACGGGCGTCAGGGCCGTGCTGGGCTGTGAGAGCAAGGGGATACCTGCACCTCAGGTCACCTGGAAGAGGAACGGCACCCCGCTAGACATCAACCAGCAGCACGGGGCGTACAGGTAAACTCCCTTCACGTCACTGGCTTGCAGTGGCAGCATGCCATCTTATGCCTGAGGTTGCATATCAAATGAGCATGTGTTTCTGTGCTCGGCTCAAGGTTGCTCTCCTCTGGCTCCCTGGTGGTGTCCTCTCCGTCCAATGAGGACGAGGGTTACTTTGAGTGTACGGCAGTCAACGTAGTAGGAGAGGAGCGCAGGGTCATCGAGGTGCTGCTGCAAGGTGTGTTCCAACACTCGTCACCATGGCGCCACCTTGACGTCACCGTGACTTATTGTGACTGCAAAGGTGTTGACAGCCATTGGATTGTTGTGGTTGTTTTCTTGTTGTTCAGTGCCGCCATCGATTGAAGACGATGTCACCGCGGTCACCGCTGTGAAGATGTCCACGGTCGCGCTGCCCTGTCACGTACAGGGGCGGCCTTTGCCCACTGTCACCTGGACCAAAGGGGGGGCCAAGCTGAGCCCAAGAGGGGGCACGTATCGGATCCTGCCTACTGGTAGGACGTTTGTCCGCGGAAATCAGTTTTTTGCTTATGCTGTATATTATAATACCACATCAAACACCAATCATCAACAGCAATTTGACAAATAATGTTATTCTTTCTTATACGCGATGAAGACAAATTCTTCATCATCATTGTCTTTTTTTATGTATTGGTGATTTCTTTGTCCTAGGTGTGCTGGAGATCCTGGCTGCAGTTCCCAGCCATGCTGGCAGGTACACCTGTTCTGCCCGCAACCCAGTCGGGGTGGCACACAAGCATGTCACTCTCACCGTGCAAGGTAAGGTCTGGACCAATAATGTACAACCTTTCCTTTGGGTCGTCCAGTGATCTGCGGTTAATAATGGGAATGTTTGTTGGTCGTGATCAGAGCCCCCTGAGATACGGCCAATGGCAGAAGAGGTGCAGGTGGTTCTGCATCACGGGACCGTTCTGTCCTGTGAGGTTCAAGGGTTTCCCAGGCCTTTCATCAGCTGGCAGAGAGAGGGAATACCCATCTCAGCAGGTATGTACCATGACCACGTTGACACGTGAGCTTCACCATGTTTTTGCCTCACATGCTGTACCCAACAAATTGGTTGAAGCACAACCCGAGCACTCCACCAGGGGAATGACCCAGAGGACTCGAATCCATTACTCTTTCAACAACAGGACACAGACTGGCTGTGCTTTCAAACGGAGCGTTGAAGTTTTCCAGAGTCACTCTGGGTGATGCAGGCACTTACCAGTGTCTGGCACAGAATGAGGCTGGCACAGCCGTGGGCAGGACCAAACTAGTTCTTCAAGGTAAATACACCCTTGTCCTTATTCGACCTGACCGAAGCGCCAGGAAAAAAGCATCTACTCTAGACTCACTTTGTGAGTACATTCCATACATTGATGTAGATGACTGTCTCTAAATACCGTATGGCTCCGTGCGTGTTCACCGTGTGTTGCTCCAGTCCCGCCGGTGCTGAGTGTTCCCCAGGTGGAGTATGTGGCGGTGCTGGGCCAGCCGGTCAGCCTGGAGTGTGTGGCTGACGGGCAGCCCCAGCCAGAGGTCACATGGTACAGAGACAGGAGGCCTCTCCTGGATGGCGCTCACATACGCATCTTCGCCAACGGAACCCTGACCATCAGCGCGACCCAGCGTGGTGATGCGGGCGTGTACACCTGCACGGCCAGGAACCTGGCCGGCAGAGCCAGCCACGACATGAGGCTTGTGATTCAGGGTCAGTCCACACTCTGTCTGTCTTTCTGTCTTTCTGTCTTTCTGTCTTTCTGTCTTTCTGTCTTTCTGTCTTTCTTTCGTTCGTTCGTTTGTTCGTTCGTTTATTCGTTCGTTTGTTCTTTCGTTCGTTCTTTCTTTCGTTCTTTCGTTTTTTCGTTTGTTTGTTCGTTCGTTCGTGTCTTTCTGTCTTTCTTTCTGTCTTTCTTTCTTTCTTTCCACGCTAATGTCTATACATTAACCAAGTGATCCTCCTGCCTTTCAGTTCCTCCCATGATTCTTGCGGGCCAATCAGAGCTGTCGGTCGTCCAGGGCTTCCAGGCCTTGCTGCCCTGCGCCACACAGGGTTCCCCAGAGCCCAGAGTCTCATGGGAGAAGAATGGGGCTGTTGTGCCCAACCTTCCAGGCAAATTCACCGTCCTGAGATCAGGGGAGCTGATCATTGAGAGGGCGGAGGTCAGAGATCTGATATGTTTTAATATACTGCAGATGGCGATTGTGTCTGATTTACTTTTAGCTGTTAGCTGTTTAGCTGTTAGCAGCTAACTGTTAGCAATTAACAGCAATTAGCAATTAAAAAAACGAAAATCCTTTTCTGGTACAGCCAGGAGACGGCGGTGTGTTCACCTGTGTAGCCACCAACACGGCGGGTTCCGTCAGACAAGATGTCCGCCTGTCAGTCAACATGAGGCCCGCCTTCAAGGAGCTGCCGGGTGACGTAACCCTCAACGTTGGTCAGAGTCTGGCCCTCTCCTGCCACGCCCAGGGAACCCCCACGCCTGTCATCTACTGGACAGCAAACAACAGTCCCTACCCAGGTGGAAGACACAGCCCACTGCAAAACACACACACACACACACACGCACACACACAGTACACACGCAAGAGAGCTCTGACGTGTCCACAGTTACCATCTGCTCTGACTGCTAACGGCTAGAAGAACACTACAATAAA
>OMKQ01069036.1:0-10863 GCA_900302335.1 Phycis phycis | reverse complement strand
ATCTCGGGGCATTCGAACAATGCAGGTCTGGCCTTTAATCTCTCCAGACACTAGGAGCCATTATGTTGGCCTTCAGCGAGCCCAAACCCACACACTAAATGGAGACGAGGAGAGGGGGCGGGGGGGAGACTCAGCTGCACCGGTTCCAACACGCCAGGTCGGTCTGCCCGTCTAAATCCACCTTCCCCGGGGGCCATGGTAAACACTAGCCCTCCGCTCGTAAACGATGATGGCCTTGAAATAGACGGCCTCCTCCTTCCCCTCACGTAATTAAGGGAAAGGGGGCAGGGGGGGGGGCTACAAGGGGAGTGGAGATGGGTGAATAGGGGTCTGGAAGGGGTCTGTGATGGTAATGCCGGTTTTGGTTGGTCCGGTGATGGGGTTCCGTGCCCATTTGCGGAGAAATGAAAGAATAAATGAAACAAGGTGAGATGAGGCAAGTGTGGAGGGATCAGATTCTTTGGGTGACTGGGTGGCTATTAAAATCAACGAGGGATAAACACATGGTTAGGTGCGTGCGTGTGTGGCACGACGCGAGACACAGCAGCAGTGTTTTGGAGCTGGTCGCGTTACTCATTGGCATGGTGTGGAATGGTGTGTTCTGGCTTAGTTTAATTTCACTTAAGTAGATATATATCGACTAGGCCCTGTGAACGCTAACGCATATGGCCATAAATCTGAATGGTGGTGGTTGGTGTAAATACCATGTGAAAACGCTGTTGACTTCAGATATCTGGCTGATTAAACAGACTGTATTCTATCAAATCTGTATATTCTAAACCCTTGAACAGTAGGCCTAACATAGAAGTAAATCCCCCAGCCAATTGTTCAAAATCTGCCTTCAATGTTTCATCGCTGGCAAAAGATAGGTTGTGTGACTGTTCTGTAAGCAATATTTTAATACCACTGGCTCCTCAAGCCAAGCATGTACAAACAATCTTAGAAAACAATTGAAATGGCCCCCCAAAAAAACACTTGAGTTTCTCAACAAACGTATTGTTCTTGAAACATCCTCCAACTACTGACCAAAGCCGTGGAGAATATAATGCAAAGTCAGAAATGTTATCCAAGGGATGAAAAGCCCCTTTGATACATCCGCCCCAAGGCAAGACCAAGCGAAGGCCTACCACTATATCCCTGCGTCCTGTCCGTGGAAAGAACGGCAAAACTGTAAACAGAAGGGCAGTATTAGAGACTGTTACCTGCCTCCTTTACCACCTTCCGGCAGTGTCGGTGTAATAAGCATATCCTAGAGGCTGGATAGAGCTAGTGGTGATGGGTTCTACGGAGCCTCTGGAGTGAAAGGCTTTCTGTCTGTAAGTTCTCATCTACTGAAACGTTGTCGATGAGGATTAAAAGAACAGACATCATTTATTTAACTAAACGATTTCTGTACCGCCAGTCATAAAGCATGACGTTCAACGATCTGCAAATCCTGCTTTAGGTTTGGAGTTAAATAAATCCACCTTGAAAGGAAAGCAATAAAGCCAGCCAGAGAGGGACTTTTCCAGACAGGACTCAATGTGTAGCAAAATAACAGATTTGTTGCTACCAATTATTTATGAAGAAATCCCCTTTAAAAAGAAAAGCTTCCAGATGTTAAAACAAGCGATAAAAAACTAGAATGAGGCTTTGGCACCGAGGTTCCCTTCATATTAAGACTGTTGTCTATTAAAAGTGCTGAGGTCACCGCCTGATGCTTGTGAGGTTAAAACATACGTACAATAGCCAAGGCAAAACATCTAAACCGTCGCTCCTTACAGACTGAAACGGGAAAACAAATATTGACGGCACCATTGCAAGATTATTCACACATGTAAGCTCGCATATGCACTCACTTAGGGTCAGGGTAACGTCAATATTTGACCAACCACGCTGTTTCTGTGGTCTCAAATTAAGGCCGATGCATTGTGAATAGAGGGAAGGTCAGGGAGTGCCGGAA
This sequence comes from Phycis phycis, assembly GCA_900302335.1. Classification (NCBI taxonomy): domain Eukaryota; kingdom Metazoa; phylum Chordata; class Actinopteri; order Gadiformes; family Phycidae; genus Phycis; species Phycis phycis. Next base: position 8,921 of record OMKQ01069036.1, on the reverse strand, counting down.
TAGACCACGGCTATCAGCATCTGGAGGGCTTGTACTGGCACTCACAGCTGTGGTTGGGGTTTATTAAAATCAATGAGCCACAAAACACACTGAAGCTATGGCAATGTTTTGTTGTTGTCACTATTGTCTTTATTGCTCTGTCGTTTTGACACTAAATCTGAAAATGGCTGTGGGGACCAGGAGGATAGAGACTTGGCGTTCAGAACAGATGGTACAATTGCATTGCTGCTGATCGATTCATCTGTGAAAACAGTATTATTGTCCATCTATTTGGCGGCATTAAATAGGTTTCCAGAAGGGTTATTAATAATGGTTTCCAATTAGAAGCGTTGGAATTTGCATTGAATAAGGGCAGCAGAAGTATGCAGCTGCCATACCTGAAATAGCTTATGTATTAGGTGCTGATGTTGGCCATCTATTATCTAATTAAATGTTCCATCAGACTTGTATAACTTTTATCATAAAACAAGAATGTGAGCACATAGACAGACAGTACAAGAAAGGTTGCCTACCTCAATTGCTGGCCTTCTGATGCTAGGTTATATAGCTATGTTTGGGCTGTTCAAATCAGCAGCAACCCAATTCCATGTCTGCTGCCAGACTGGTTCATCCAATCGTTTAAGAAAGCAAACATCTAATATAGGAGGAGGTTCATTTTCACAACAACTCACGCAATGACTAATTTCAAATGAAACAACTGTGTGTGTGTGTGTGTGTGTGTGTGTGTGTGTGTGTGTGTGTGTCATAAACATAGGGAAAGTACATGATTGATGCCTATAGTTGGGCACCAATTAGAAAGGACTAAGACAAATCGTTTGGAAGTGAACCAAAAGTGGCCATCTTCACAGAGTCAGAGAGATTGGACATGCCTTGAGAAAATAAGACAGTTGATGAACCCAGTGACATAGCTTAACAGCCCAAAACATCAGCAATACGTGATGATCGATCTACCGTATAAACGACCAATACCAATAAATGCTTTATCCAACACGTCAACCTATTTCGATAACATGTCAACACCACGTATTTAGGTTGAGACTAACTGTGGACCAGAGGCGATAACACTTTTCCATAAATATCTTACTATTTACAAAGTAATTATGAATTATATTGACGTATAGGCGTAGCCTACATTGAAGAACTCTGCCTCTTGTGAAACTTTACAGGTGTATAAATGCGTGGCTCACATCGTCCTTGTGCTATACAAACAGGAGAGCTGCTAGTAGAGTTGAGGTCCAAGGAGGACACATGGCTGTTCTCCTTTGGAACCGCTCATTTCCATAAACCGCTGTATTTTACAATAATAATGAAGTTTGCAATACTGGCCAAGTTATTACAAAGTAATACTGGTGTGTGGTGCCCTTTAGATGACCAAGATAGTGACTTCTATCTGCCATGGGGTTCTGTGTGTCTCCAAAGAGGGGGGTTATACAGTATTGTAGTACCTAATTTGTTATTTTCTCCCACCAGATTCCTCGCAGTGAGGGGAGCTAGCACCATGACAGCAATAGCCAGCTTTGTTGTACCAGCGGTTTAGCCATGCATGGATAACAACGCTCCCTCTCGGAGCTTCACCGCAAAGCTAAACGAGCTAACGCTAGCCTCCATGACAGACAAATGAATTCCAAACAAAACATAGTATTGGTGGTCGGTCCACTTGCGAGGGTCAAATGGACAGTGCGCGGTGGCAAAAGTCACGAACATCGTTATTCCGATAATTAGTATGCGTGTTTAATCACGTAGGCTAATTAACGGGCTCCTCGGAACGTTTATCTAACTAGCCATCTTAACTGGTTAGCCCCTCTTTACGTTAGCCACCATGCTAGCAGGCGTTAGCACTCCGCTTTCATCTCCTCCCCGCTGTCGAATTGGGTTATAATCTGTAATTTCAAAATGAACAACCATGAAAAGTCACGTGTTCCGTAAAGACATACTATTGGCATGTCCGTGGACATAATGAATACTTAAAACCTTACCTCAATTAACGATTCAATATCTTCGTCGCTACTGTCAATCCCGGAATAGGTTTATTCCCCGTTTTAATCCATCAGAAACGCTCACTATTCCCATCTACAATGTGCCGCCGCCGTCTGCTCAAACACCGTAATCTGAAGCATCACAACAACACACTCGATCACCAGCCAGTTTGTTTATTTGTGTATTTCAGTTTCTTTTTTTGTGAACAGCAGCAGTCTATCCTTTCCCCTTTCTTTGTTCTGTAATCCAGTAAAATTGAAACTCATTCGCTTTTGCTAATCCCAGCCCAACTCAACAACATCATCTATTGGCTGCGATTTACATATAGGATTAGGGAACCTCTGGAAGGAGAAAAACTATGGGAGGAATTTACCTGGAATTGGTGGGAGACTTGATGAAATCTCACATTTATTTTGATCTTTATATAAAAAAAAAAACATATATTTTGAATGACCGTGTGGCGTTTACAATTTTCCACGTACTGTGACTTCATCGCATTCAATTATGTGGGAAACGACTGGGCTATAAACATGAGGTATCAAACGAAAATCTGAAATAGAGAAGTATATTTGTCAACTAATAGTGTGTAAATACGCAAGCAAGTCGCACAATCACACACACTCTCTCTCTCTCTCTCACTCCGTCTCTTTTTTTCTCTTCTCTCTTTCATGTATTTATACAACCAGGAAGAGCACCATACAGTATAACTATATTTAAGGTAAACAAATGACTTGATGCCTTTCTTCTCTTAGCAAGGTAAAAAGCCTTCAAAGATGAACTAGCCTTTTGAAAGTACGGAAAGCATACGAAAATAAAATCATGAATGTGTATTTTAAATTGTTTACCTCAGCGATGTGGGGCCAATTCAGTTTTTATTACCTAGTCATCTACACTTTGGTCAGTGTTCATTTGTTAGAAGCAGACAAGCATTTGACACTGTTTGCTGGTTATGCATGTACAAGAAAGACAGTACTTTTTATTTGTATTGACTTAACGAATACAAATTAAGAATTGTCATCTCTGCGGTAGTGGTGGAACAATATTCTTCAGATGCTGATCCCATTTCTACATTCTCTGACTTGATTACTTGTTTACCGTACTACGAATGTATTTTACTGAATGGCTTTTAGCTAATTGTGAATTTTATACTATATTTTCTGAAGTTTAATTAACATAAACCTACCTACACATATCAATTCAATTTAATTAAGGCATTCACTTGTAAATGCATAGTGCATAGTAAGTAATATGCATAGCATGCATCGTAAAGATATTTTTACTTTTAATCAAGTATGCCTACATGTTCGAACACTTTAAAAGATGTAATCCATCTTCAAATCTGATATTACTTGCTTGTGTCCAATCCAGTTTCTAAGTGGCAGACCCACAATGGATTCAATACTGATTTGAACGGAAACCTTTATTTGCATTTCAAAACACTCCCAGTAGAGGTCTCCTGCAATGTACAGACTGGGACATATACGTCTGTGTATGAAGTTGGTGCAAATTAAAACAACAAACAGTCCAAATGTTACGGTGGCTGAGGGAAGAATTAAGTCATTTCATGTTAAGGTTGATGTAAAACTAACAAATGTGCTTAAAACATTTAAAAAGGAACAACTGTCACTGTCCTTTGGGATATGGGGTATACGAATCAGGGTTTGGAACACAGACCATCACTTAATTAGATGTTCTCCTGGATATATTTAGAAGATATTTTGTACATCCTAACAAAAATAAATAAACAAGACAAAGCCCATCCATTGTTGGACGGACAGAAATGTGTTGTTTGGAGAGAAGGTTCTTTGTGAATGTAGAAGAAACTTTACTTTTGATAGCAGTTGCTGGTTAAGTCTGTAGAATAACTTGTATTGTTGCAGACTAGTTACTTTTCCCGGTTTTGCTACCCATGTCTTTGACCTCGTTCTGACATTTTGCTGTACTTCTCTTCATTTGACTCTTTGAAAAACAAGGAACGTTATCAACAGAAAACAAAAAATGTCGATTCATATTTGAACCTGGTGTTATTTGTATATATGATTTTCTTCAGAAGTAAAATCGACCAGATATGAAAATATCAAATAAAACTGCCTACTATTAATCATAATGCTGAGGTCTACTTCATCACTGGGCTTTACTTTAAAATAAAGTTAAGAGAAATACAAAGCACTGACCAACTCTGAAATAAAGCACCACAACGCTTTGCCCACATTGTTAATATTTAATGACTCAATCTCTGAAACCGTTGCAGCAATAATCAAGGGTATAAATCTTCCATTGGAGAATATCTTATAAAGTATTCAATGAAAAACAAGAACATTAGCTGACCCAAGTCCACCCAATACTGATAAGAATTTTGCGTCCATGTATCACTGGTTCACGCACGGACCTTTTGAGTGTCTGTCGTCTACGTTCTAGTTAAGCGGTGATCCGGGAAATTACGATATTTGGAAGACGTACAGTATTTAGGTTTCGGTAGCATGTTTGGAGAATAATATCCGGGGTGATGAACTCCCATGGTTTTCTTTCTACCTGAAGCCCTTATGAATTTCTACCGCAAAAGAAAGGCCTTGATGTGTACTACGTTCAGCATCACGTTTAATCACGTCGGGGGGGAGGTGTATGAAAGGGGTCATATGCACAGGAACACGGGGAAAGAAGGAGAACATCACTGGAAGGCAAGAAGAGGTATGATGGTAGTAGATTGAGTTTCTATGGGACGCGTCACTCCGCAAAACGACTCGGCTGTTAGTCACCAGGTCGACTCGAGCGGACATCGGAAACACAGCGGGCTCTCGATTCAATTAATATCCATTTATTTTCAGTCCTCAGATTAAGCCACATGTTTGGGGTGTGTGTGTGTGTGTGTGTGTGTGGGGGGGGGGGTTCTCGCTGGCCAAACACCACTGACTTCACAGAGCATTGTTACAAGGCATAGTAGCAAAGTATGAGCAATAAATAAAAGAGGCGGGGTGCACCAGTCCCCTCAGGTTCTTCTCAGTCACTGTCCCGACCAACCCGTCCCATCAACCCGGGATACGAGATTCGGGATCCAGGAGTTTAGGGTCGGTTCCCCTGGGAAAACTCCTGGACCCAAGCCGTCTATCACAAGCCGTCCCGTCCCAATTTTTTGTTTTTTTATTTTTGTAACGACAATACCTGGTCACTTCCGAAGTCCGCTTGCCATCTCTACGTTTCATAGTACACTGAGCCGACTCTGTCTGCGATTGGCTAATGGGTGTTTTCGGTAACACATAAATTCAGTTTAGAAGGATCATTGTTTTGGTATTAACTGCAAACGGAGGAAAAGTTCTTCAGGAGTCCGTCGTAGCGTTTAGGCCGAACGTCAAATTGTCTTTTGTTTTTTCTCGTGTTGGAAATGTACCGCGGCATGACCCCAATTCAAGCTTCTCTCATCCTGGCGTGTTCCTGGGAATCAAAAAGACAGAGCTATGTGAGCGATAGAAAACTCTGCATACATGTACTCGTGCATTATTAGCAACTGTGATACGTGACCATGATGAAGAAATACAAACATCTTGGGTCAGGTCAGCCTCTTGCTGATGAATGCCATTGGCTGAATTTGCCCCGTGAACCTGGAAACCATTGAGGAAAAAGACGTTTCAACGGGCACGGAAGCAGTAACACACCTCCGTAGAATTTGTGCAGAATCAGATTTCACTGCTGATACAACTCCCGTACTATCGGATAGTAGATAAGTATCGGACAATATTCAAAATAAGGAGCTACTTTTCAGAAGGGAGTTCACGCAAAGAAGTATTTATGTTGATATATAATCAATACAGAAAGTACAATGTGTCGACATCATCAAAAAAAGTGGACAAATACAAACGGTGACATAAAGCCCCTTCTCATACTGTAGCAATCAGACCTGTGTAGTACCGGAGCTGTCCTTTAATACCCTGGCTTATCTGGGCCACGTCGCTATCAGACACCGGTGGTATCACTGCCACATCAAAGTCTTACGGGGCTTTTGTCGGGGTGCCTGCGCATGGCCTGCACCAGCTGGTCCACGTGCTGGTTGTGCTCCATGGCGTTCCTCAGGGCCTCCTCTGTGCTGAGCAGCCTCTGGCGCAGTCTCGACACCTCCGAGTCCAAGGTGGAGGGGTCCAGCATGGAGAACCTCCGGTGGTCCGGGGATGAACGCTCCTGACCCTGGGGGGGGGACACATTTAAGGAGTCAGTGTTTTGCGCAGGTCCGAAATGAAACACAAACATGTGAAACACAATATCTGTAGTCGCACGCGTGGACATGTTTCAGTCACGGAACGTGACATGGAAACGCGTTTCTTGTTCACAATTACTGTTTTTTTAGTGCTAACACCTTCATGGGGACCTGCTGAAACACAGCATACATGTTGCAGCAGTGCTGCAACATGTATTTATATCATAATGATAAGGCACTTGACACATTCTAGTGCTTGTCTTGTTGTAATGCAGATTTAACACAAACCAAGGAAATGGTTTTACAGAAGGAGAATGGACCGATTTCAGAGTGGCCACAGAGAACGCCACCAAGTCAAGTTCTGCTCCTAGCTCCTAGTTCCTCCCAGGCTTCACGCCTCCTCAAACTGACAAATCTCTGGTGCGTTCACCAGACACAAGACGCCGTTCCTCAGGTCCAACTCGAGGGTGTGGTTAAATCCAACAGGGACACCGTTCGGACATCGAACAATTGAAAAACAATCTCAACGCTCCCTCCCCCGTCTCCTCACCAGTAGGAGCAGCTTGTCGCGCAGAGTCTTGATGTCCTCTTGGAGCTTCTGCTCCTTCACCCTCCACTCGGCCTTGTGGACCTCCCTGCCCAGGTCCCGCTCCAGGTCCCGCTCCATGTCCCGCGAGTGGCGGTGGGAGTCCAGCAGCAGCACGCGCAGCTCGTTCAGACTCCTGTTGACAGGGGAGACCAGGAACAAAACGCACATACTCGGCTTTTTTACATTTGACCCTGATAATAGTAATAATATGATAGTGAGTCATTCATGGAGATGGCCGCCCTTTTGATGAGTTTGATTGCATATGACATGAAATGATGTTGATGCCTGTACTACAGACCTATACCCATTATAGTAATGGGTTTAAATTGTGTTTTAGTTTTTTGCATTTGTTCTATATTAGGCATTGAATAACGCATATACATATACTGTTATACGCATATACTACGTATACTGTTATACGCATATACTACATATACTGTTTATACTATCAAACAGTCAAACCAGCAGCCTTACCTCTCCTTTTTCAGCAGCTCCTGGCTGATGACGACCAGCTGCCCAGATGCATCGTGGGACTTTTTGGTCATGGACTCAAGGTCCGCCTCGAGGCGCAGCTTCTCCCTGGCGAGGGCATCGGCTCTCTTCTCCCCCAAGCGCACCTTGCCCTCCAGGGCTGGTGTGGAGGGCCCCCCATAAAACATTTGGTGTCATTGGTTTAGGCTTTTTTTGTTAAACATTACAAGGCACCCTCAAGATAAGCGCCTGATTTGGCATATTGGTTATGGCATGTTGGTGACGTTATCTAGGCGAGCTAGATAATGTTCCCATTTAGTGATAATTCTTATCGCGCCATGGCCTTACAGGACGTTGTATTGTTTGTAATAATAAATGTTTAAGAGCCGTGTATACCAGAGATCTGTGATTTCAGCGCGTCAACGTGCGTGGTGAGGGTGGAGACCTCTTTTTCCCTTTTCACTAGCTTCTCCATTGTTTCTGGAAGAAATACAAATACAAATTTGCCATTTATCTAGTTCAGTTAACAATCTAAAAGGATATTTTATTATATCATACCTAAGTGAAAGTGAAAACTCACTTAGCAGTGAAAACAAACGATAATACGCGTAGGTGACAACAACGGTAAACACAAAGTACCTTCAATATTCTGCTTTCGTGTCTTCTCATCAGAAAGCGCGTTGTCCTCTATAACCTAAACAGGATGGAATGAATTGAAAGTGCCATTACACAACATAATGACGCAGACATGGGCGCCTTCTCTTCCTGTAGCTGAGACACAGCATGGGCGCACCGACATCCGACACTACGAGACCCCCGGTACTCACATTGGCATCGTGGGACATGAAGCGATCTGTCTGGAGTCTGTTGGCCATCACCCTGAGCTTCTCCTCCAGCTTCTGGATCTCCTCCCGGCTCTCCATCTGAGCCTTCTGCAGGGCTTGGTAATCGCTCATCTTCTTCTCCGACAGCTCCAGCCTCCCCCTCAGGTCCTGCTCGCTCCTCTCTTGCTCCGCCCGGAGTTCCTCCAGTGCTGCCAGCCTCTCATCCGCCTTCTGTAGCTTCTCGGTGGCGGTGCTCAGCTCCTCCGCGGCTTCTGCGAGGCCCCTGGTGTCGGCCGGCCCGCCCTGGGCCAGCTGCTCCCTGGCCTCCTGCAGCCTCATGCTGAGGTCCTCGTGCTCCTTGGTCAGGATGGCCGCCTGGATCTTGTGCTTGGCCTTGAGGTTCTCCACCTCCAGCTGGTGCTCCATCTTCAGGCTCTCCAGGGTGGCCCTCAGCTCCTGAGGGTCCTGCTCTTGGCCGGCCGGGGCAGACCGGTCGCCGGTCAATGTGGCTTTCAGCTCCTCGTAGGAGCGCTGGTGGTCACTGACCATGGTCTCCAGCTTCACCTGTAAATGCCATTGAGGTAGTCATTGCAGAGTGTTTGGATTCCTACAACACACTTCAGCGCATGATCAGAACCCACCCTTTTTAGCCCTGCTTTTACATAGTGGTAGTTATTAACAAACGCCTTATTTCATGTCTAACATGACGCTACCTTCCAGCTGTCCATCATCTCCACATTCTCCCTGGTGGCCTGTTGGACCTTCTGTTTCAGCTCGCCGATCTCCTGGTTCTGCCGCTCCACCAGCGCCCGCAGCGTCTCCGTCTCCTGCTGGCCGGCGGCCAGGGCCGCCTCGTGCTTCTGCTTGAGCTCAC
>OMKQ01069034.1:0-11069 GCA_900302335.1 Phycis phycis | reverse complement strand
CATGCGTCAAAAGTCGTGTTTGAGGGTTCAAAGTAGACGGAACAGCTATTGTGTGGCCCTTTTTTGTATTTCTCTTTTGTCGAATACACTTGCAAAGCCTTTTATGCAGAGCTGTTCTCCACATAAGCCGGAGTTGTCTCCTAAAGCCGAGCCAGACTCCAGAGCAGCAGGTAGCCGAGGTGGAACTTGATCCTTGACACGCACTACATGCCTGCAAACTAGTGGGCGTTCTGCGGTATGAGGTTCAGCACAATGTCCCATGGACTGGAATGAGACCAGCGACTGTTCAGAAAGATATTGTTATAGAGCGTAATCGTCTCGAGTCCCTGAGCCCCTACAGGGGTTGGGTTTACAGACATGTCACCGTTTTCACCTTATGAGATTTGCAGGTCTGGCGCAATCATTGCTGACGTCATGTGCAACATTTGACAGGCAATCTGCCTTTAGGTTTAAGTCATCAAAATGTAAACGCGTGCAGGGATGATTTTGATGATATGATATTGCACAGGCATGCAGCCAACACATGTAGACTATAGACCTGTACAGGTCAGTGGAGCAGGCTTCTGCTGTCACCTGTCAAGTTAGGAATGTTTGTGCATGAGCAGTTAGGGCTGGGTGATATGAAAACCTGCATTACCACAATGGGGAATTTGACTCAATATCGATAAATATCACGATATGCTGATGCATAAAAAATACCACTCTAGACTAGTCTGAGGGTAATCTACGTTGAACTACATGGACATTTAAAGTGTGGTGCAAGACAAACTAGTTCTCCTCTCCGTGACGTCGCAACCTCATGGCTCCGTGTCTCTCTGCAGGTGGGCCGAGGGAAAGGGTCCCCTGGCGATGGAGTTCTCCAGCTCCGAGATGAAGAGCCTGATCCGAGCCCTGTTCCAGAACACCGAGCGGCGCGCTTTAGCTCTCACCAAGATCAAATAGACCTCCGTCTTCAGCCTTTTCATTCCCGAGGAACAACCAAATGAACACATTGACCTTAGCTCCATTTTCTTTAAAGAATCAGGTCTGAGTATTACAGCGTTGTTGTGTTGTGTTTTGCCAATATCCCTAAATGAGACCATAAAAAGCAAGCGATTCTCTCTCCCAGCTGTAATACAAGCTATGCAAGCCACATGCGGTGTCCTGGAGGAAAACATTACGGTCATTTCGTGTGCCGGCAATAACTAAAACATTGAGTCATGCACATCTCGGTGTTTGCCTTTAAGACGTTTTTTTTTTTTCTTCAGTTTCATTGTGAGTCTGATTTATAGATTGGATTGTGTATTCCACTCCACTGGTGGTTTTGGGGACACGGAGGATCACAGTGTGTGTGTAAAGAGTCTCCTATCCTTTTTAAGGTGAACATTCAAGATGTGTTCTTTCTTCTCACATTGATGGGCTCCAAATAATATATCCTGCATGCGTGTGTGAAAATGGTCCACAAAACAGGTTACAACTGGCTTCTCTGGTTGATGTATAACGGAAATTGCTTTCATTTATTGTAATTTTCGTTTTTAATACCAATCCAGCAAAAATTGTTCGAAAGGATATACTCCGTGCATTAGTGGTTAATGTACATTCATTTTGTAACTACTTTATAATTTAATGTTAAATAGTCATAATGTATGACTATTTTACTATACCAGGTATGCTAACTGTATCATATACTCTCATGGCTGTCTGGAGCTCTAGTGCTCTTGAACTTTGATGATGAAGGGTTCTGTATATTTGTATTTAAACATAACATGTCTCCAAAAGCCCTTTTGAGCTCCTCCCTGGGAAATCTCCACCAAACATACATTTGGTCATTGTTTAAACGTATGTATAACATATGTAAGCCTAATAACCAAGTTATTAAGCTTTCAGCAAATTTGTAATGCAAGACAAAATAAACTGCTAAATTACTGCTCATGAATATGTAAAACTGTTGTGAAGCCTGGTGTGGTTGTGATATTGTGTTGCAGAGTACAAGTAAATAATGTATCAACTTAGAGCAAGCGTAGGCCTGCTGTCATGCCAACAAGACACTGGGACAACACAGCTGATTCATCTGAGTGACCTCATCACACTTCTAGTGTTAGCTGATCATTAAACAGTTCAGTTCAGTTCTAGCCAAAATTTGGATGAAATGCCCACTGGTCAGTCTAGTGATGATGATAATGATACACGTATAGCCCTATTTGTAGCCATGTTCACGTTAGTATTGTATTTTCAAACTGCTGTAAACAGTATTTGTAAATATCACATTGTTCTGTGAGTTGAGTAGCGATCCGTGTGTCGGTGAGTCGTCGCTCCATATGGTACATGGGTTTGGTGAAGATAACACCACGGTTTAAAAAGCAATTCCACAGATCTTAAAGAACATGACTATGGGGTCGAATGAACTGTTGATTGAATCTTTAACTTGTGCCATAATCCTCAAGTAGACAGCTGGCGTGTTTATGTAAAGCTGCGGCTATCAGAAAAGCTCCATACTCTCTTAAGACAAAGTCATTTAGTTCATACGGTAAGGGAGAAGAGTTATTCAGCCATTGTTTGCATGCACTCGGGCTACAGGCTACTTCAACCCAAGACAGCCCACTATGCTATGGGCCTCTCATCATGCTGTACTGTGACTGGACTACATATTGATTCCTGTGAAGGTAGGCCTATGCCCTGCATTGATATGTGATGTATGCATGCTCATGTCAAATGTTATAGTCTATAGGCGTACCCCTAAGACTGTTTAATGACAACATAGGCTTTAACCGCTCGATCTCTGAGGTGATGTAGGTTAGCTCACAGCCCCTATATTCCTGGAGAAAAAATCGAAATGTTTACGAACACATTTTTCATTTTTCCCCCCCAAAAATCTAACATGAAATTAATCTGTAGGAAAACGTGTTTTGATTCGTCAAACCACATTTGCTCTTAACAGACCTTGAAATACATTCAAGGTCAAGACTATATAGCCTATGTGTTAAGCCTACTAAATGCAAGTCTCAAAGTATCAAAGTTTTGAATTGGTCAACTATATTATTAGTTTCATTGTTTATTTACATGTTTATTGAGTCACACATTTCAAGTTAGTTTTTTCTATTGTAAATCTGGTATTTATATTCAATTTTATATCTATTTTATATATATATATATATATATATATAAAATTCTTGCCTGTTGCAAGTACTGTGTATATATATATATATATATATATATATATACACATACATATACTGAATGTGTGTGTGTGTGTGTGTGTGTATATATATGAATGATTAAATATTAAATATTATTTCCTCTGCTAAAACAGGGAGGAAGTGAAGGATCCCATGAGGAACAAGCATGATGTACAGTGGAGTGATGTTACAAGATGAGCACTTGACTAATCCTAGCAGAACAACATCTCCATTCAACATCCGTAGGAACTCTGTTCCGCCCATACAGCCTCTGACTGCTAAAACATTTTCTGGCCTACCTTCCCAGATCACTACATTCAGTGCGCTGCACTCTTTACACTAACAAGGTAGCGGCATCCCTCTACCTGCATGCGATCATTGCGTGCAGTAGTTTCTTGATGCATGCACCGTTATTAGGCTTCGGAGATTTTGAAAACGGTTTATCCGCATGTGGCTTCTCTTCATTTAGGCACCTGTGAAGTCCGCCATGGCTACTGTGCTGGACACGAGACGAGAGTCTCTAATCCTCAGCCTCAAAACAGATCCTCTCCAGGATAAGGAAGGACCTTTAGCCTGCCCTTCTCCCTCTGAGTCCCAGAGCATCTTGAACCAGTCCACGCAGGACTCAGCTGCCCTGACTCCTCTTGGTTGTGTCACCATCCAAACAGATTCGCAGGGACGAAGAGAAGAAACCCCGAAGAAGCACTCGCAGCGCGGACGCCACCTGAAGCGCTTCAGCTCCAAATGGCGTTCTAGTGGCCCTGCGGACAGCAACCGCCACGCGGTCTTCGGCAACAGGGCAACCAACAACCTGCCTCGCGATGAGACCCACGAGAGGCGACGCAGACTCCTGTGTCACAGGCAACTGGTGTGCGAAGACAGCGGCGATCAGCGGCAGCGCTACGTGACCAAGGACGGCAAGTGTCGTGTCAACCTGGGCCCCATCGAGGACAAGACGCGCTTCATCTCCGACATCTTCACCACGCTGGTGGACCTCAGGTACCGCTGGTTCCTGCTCCTATTCACCATGTGCTACATCCTCACCTGGGTGGCGTTTGCGGAGATCTACCATTTGGACGCGTGGCTGCGTGACGACGTGGCTCACGCCCAAGACCCCGACTGGAAGCCCTGCTTCCAGAACGTGGATGGCTTCCTGTCGGCGCTGCTGCTGTCGGTGGAGAGCCAGCGAACTATCGGCTACGGCTCTCGAAGGGTCACGGCCAACTGCCCGGAGGGCGTGGTGCTCCTGATGGTGCAGTCCATCCTGGGCTCCATCATCGACGCGCTCATGGTGGGCTGCATGTTCGTCAAGATCTCCCGGCCGCAGAAGAGGGCGCAGACGCTGATCTTCAGCAAGCACTGCGTGGTCTCGGAGCGCGACGAGAGGCTCTGCCTGCTGTTTCGCATCGGGGACCTGCGAGCGAGCCACATGGTGGACGCCAAGGTCCGCGCCAAGCTCATCAAGTCCAGGCAAACCCAGGAGGGTGAGTTCATCCCCCTGGAGCAGTCGGAGATCAACCTCGGCTACGACACCGGCGGGGACAGGCTCCTGCTGGTGGAGCCCCAGACCATCACCCACGTCATCGGCGACAGCAGCCCCTTCTGGGAGGTGGGGGCCGAACGTCTGAGGAGGGAGACGCTGGAGATTATCGTGATTCTGGAGGGGATCGTCGAGGCCTCGGGTTGGTGGCAGCATTCTTTTTCGATCGCGACTTGTGTGCTTTTTTGCCGAGACACGGCTGTGATTGAAAGAAGTTTACCTGTTTGACTTGATCTTGTTTGCACGTTTGTCCGTTGCCTGCCTCACTGTGTTGCAGGTATGACGTGCCAAGCCAGGACCTCGTACACAGAGAGCGAGATCCTGTGGGGGCATCGTTTTGAATCCTGCATGTCCTTGGAGAAAGGAGCCTTCCGGGTGGACTATGGTGCATTTGATAAGACCTTTGAAGTGCAGATGTCCCCAATGAGTGCAAAAGAGAGAGAAGCTGCAAAACATCAAGTAGAGCTCCATTAAATGCCAGCAAGCACTACTCACAACAGTAAATTAATCGTTGGCCGTAATTTTCATCCTGTCAATGCAACAGAACTTTACAGCTATGAATGCCCATAAATAGTGCTGATCCACAATAACCTTTCTTTGATCCATCCATTAATACAGAGCACAAAAACATTATACTCAGACCACAAATACATGGACCATGATGGTTTCTAACCTTTAGATGGCAGCACACTCTCAAAATTTGACTTGTAGCGGTTACGCTTTAACCTCAAATCACATTCAAAATTATATATACAAATAGTTCCATATATTCTGGATACAAGAGCAATCCAATTGAATGACCATCAGGTCATCAGGTCAACAAGTTGATCATTGTCAATCATGTCGCAGACAAAACTACAACCATTTGTCCCGAAGCAACTAGGACAGAAAGCTTCCCTTACTTATGTCATCATGTCTATAATGTATTGCTAAAGCCAAACTATACCATAGTATTTGGCTGCTGGGACTATGTTTGCTCTGCTAAATCAAATCATGTCACAGTAAGCCATTGCTGCCTCCGTTAGGCCAGGTCTGGGGTTACGTCAGAGGGCGTTCTAGGGGAGAGGGAGAGGGCGATCTAGAAATAGGGTTAGTGGAATGAAAAGTGGATCTCTTTTGTCTTTCCTGTGTTTCTTGAGGCCCCCGCAGTGTTGTAGTCGCCACTTTGCTAAAAGGAGAACTAGATCTGGATCAGCTCCCCAATGATATTGGACGGAATATAACGTCTGCACAGGAGAGGCTTCCAGGTGGATCTGCAATTTTCAATAAAGATAGAAGGTACATAATAATACAAAAAAGTAGCGTGGTGGGTGGGGGGCATCCCCTCGAGAAAACCATTTACAGACGCCTCTGCACTGGGCTAAGAATACTGTGTAAGTGGGTTGGGGTCGTCATTACTGTAGTGTATGCCATGATCTGGTTGTGATGTGGGTGGCAGTTGATATGTGATTCTGTGTATTGTGGGTGGTAAATAGAAATCTAGCAGGAATGTGCCATTTCTTTGTGGAGGGATTTCTAGTAATATCTGTATATTAATAGTTAATACTCTACCACTGCGTATTAATATCTTGATCCCAATGATAATTTTTCAAAGGAATTAAGAACATTTCTTGAATAATGTAGCAATAATAATAGGGTTTCTGACAGTGGCAAGCCTGACTGAGAAGTACATTTTGCGAACCTACCCATTAGCATTGTAACATGCTAATGCTAACATGCTAACAAGGTACTGGCTAATGCATACTCCTGTGCTTTCCTTTTGTTGCCATTAGCCTTCTACCATGCTACCGTGCTAATGTTTCGGCACTCTAACGCATTAACGCACTAATGCTGACATTAGCACACTAATGTGTTTATAAAACAAGATAACGACAAGAGATGTTGGCAAAAAACACATTTTAACACAAAGGTTTAGTCAAACCCATGACTCAGCTTTGGAAAGGCCATTGTTAATGTCGTTCATTTGTTTGGGATAAAACCATCTGCTTGTACCACTTGTGTATATGTGTGTTTATGACGTAATGGACGTGGAGACTCTGTTGGCATCTATGTTGGTCCTGACAAAATGAGCACCTGTTCGGTTCTGGGGCAACTCACTAACTTGAAAGCACTAAACTGTGCTGTCTAAAAATGTCCATCCCACAGGAATACAGAAGGAGGGCAGGCAGTATGAGGACGACCAACAGGTTTCCCACATGAGTCCCTATCAAAAGTACCCAGACCATACCTTGGTTGACGCTCCCTGGTCTGCAATGATTGTTGATTCTGTGTTTTTTCCCCCAACTCATAAAACATGTGCCTATGTCATGTATCTGTGTTCTGTACCTTCTGCGACAGGCAAAGAAATAAAACAATATTCCTCATTTTTACATTTACAGTTATTTGTTTGGAAACGTTTGTTCTCTTGATGTGGCCTCTGGTGCCTTCCAGCACATCAAGAGTCAGAGTGGAAAAAGTTTAATATGTTATTAAATATATGGAGTCTCCAACTCGAAAAGTGTCATTAGGCTTGGCTTGAAGGGACTCATACTGTGGCATTGTCGACGTAGGCCTGGCGATAATGAAAATCATTTCAAAAGGCACTTCGCTGAATGACTCATATTTTAACCCATGCCCACTTCAGGTACGGCACACTATTTATGAGCATCAAGTAGACGGCCTCAAAGTGGAATGTGGGAGTTGAGGTCACAGAGTGTCTTGAATGACACAGCGTGTGTTTGCCTGTTCCTGCATCTGCATCTGCAATTGAAGTTGATGCTACAGTTTTGCTTGAAACAAACAAGGGATTTGTGTGGTGCAGATGCCCCATCTTCATCGTGCAGAGATATGAACACCACATGGCTGATAAAACGTACAAAATCAGTATGAAATACTAATATTTCAATGACATACGGGAATGGATTACAAAGTTGACCCCCAAAACAAGGTACAATATGTTGCACCAACCAACCTATATTGAGCATTAAACCAAAAATACGAACAACATAAAATAGACGCAAACATAACTACGCAATGGATTCACACCGAGGCCTTTGAAAGCTACATTAGCTCACTTAATATTTAATTGCAGTACGGGTTATAAGCACCATAGCCCTACAGTTTCATGCTCGTGTTGAAGGGCTTTCTCAAATTGAGCCGAATGACCCGATTCCAGCTCCAGCTCCCAGTCACGTGCCATGTCTGGCCGCCCAACACATAGCCAATGAATATAAGAATAGGTGCAGTCATCCATTACCGCTTAGTAGCCATCAAAGCATAGGTAATTCTTTAAACATTTTTACTGTTCATATGAATTTTTCAGCAGGCACTCATCTAGAGTGAGTTCATCATCTGGGGAACATCCCTCCTGCCCTGGTACCCATACATTTTTCATGAGCACTGATACATAGGTCCAATTGGGAGGTCCACTGATTAAAAAAATAAGAATACTACTGATACTATCCTTTTTGATACTAAACCTATATACAGTTCTCAAATGAAATGCGTTACTTTTTAGGTATATATGCATATACACATATGAACTTACCTCTATAGGCCTGCTTTAGAAAACACTGACAGAGTTACAACGTAACCAAAGATCAGAGTATTCCTGCAAAAAAGGAAAACCTGTCAACCTCGCGGAAATATTGATCATTAAACACAACGGCTAAATACTATTTGCTTTTGTGCCCCTTGCTTACACTGTAGGTAATGGGAAGCTGAACTCTTGTCAATTATCTCTTACATTTTCCAGAAAGTTCTCAGCAGTAAGTGCAGGGTCAGCCACGGTGAACTGACCTGGGATAAACATGATCCATAGCCACATGAATAATAATAATATCAGTAAATGTCAATGGAGAAGCTTACCCTGTCCAGTTATGGCCTGGTTCAGGGCTACACTTCAGAGCCGCGCACATGTGTGTGTGCGTGTGTGTTTCTGTGTGTGTGTGTGTGTGTGTGTGTGTGTGTGTGTGTGTGTGTGTGTGTGTGTGTGTGTGTAAAGTTGGTGACACCCGGTGGCCGGGTAGCCCACACGTCCTCCCTCCAGGCTATATTTAGTAAATGTAGTGGACACTCGGGCGAGGAGAGCTGTGGTGAAGCCGCTCTTGAGTTGCATCAGATGGTGACACTGAAACGGACCTGGTGAAGCCAGCCGGGAGAACACTGCCAGGACGCACCTCGGCCCCCCCGTCTCCCGGGGAGATCGGAGGAGACAGATAAAACATGTGCTCCCCGTGCATCCCAGTCAGACGGGCGCGATCACCGGCGCCCCAAAAAAGAGAGCACCGTTGGTCTGGCCCGTGTGCAAGTATGTCAAAATGAGAGAGCGTTTCAGTTCAGCTCGTCTCCGTGGACTGCACAGCCTTCTGCTGACAATGGGCTTACTTTTTTTTTTTTTATTTGCTTTGTGTCGAATGGTAAACATTGCATTTGTCTACTGTCTTGTTCCCCGTTGATTTACTTTCGAGGCTAGCCTTTTCATGAATACATCTCTTCATGACAGATGACATCATTATCTGATGTTGTTGATAAAGTTCGGTTTGGCCCACTGTACAGACACATGTTTCATACACAAGCCTAACTATTGTTCAAACGGCTCTCACCCTAAAGATCGGCACCATTGGAGTACTCACTCCTCTGTCATTATCAAAAAGAATACATGTGCGTTATTTCAGCCGATCTGTCATTCAGAGCGCCGTGCATGCACTGGAACAGCTTGTGAAGGGTGACTAGAAAACATTCGTCCAAAATAAAGTGTTCACAGATCAAAGCCAAGAAACGTGGAGTGGCTGCACCGCCTAGAGCTCGTCTCTACTGTATCTTCTTCCGGCGAGAAGAAGGAGAAGTCATGGCAGCGGCGTAATGATGCTCTTGAGATGCAGCTCGGGCGGTCACGTGACCGGCTGCAGCGCATCCAGCCGCGCGCTCTGGTGTGGAGCAAGAGCCGAGAAACACCTCGCATCTGCATCTAAAAATAGACCACGCTTGGGTTGGAACTGAAGCAAAGCGTTTTTTTTCGGTGGGCTCCACAGTTCGGCGTGTTTGCTCAACACCCTCCACTCTCTCGGCGGCGCTCGGTCGGGATGATGCTGCTGCATTAGGCTGCGGGCTGAGCTGATTGCGGCACGTCGCAGGTGCTTTTTCATCTTCCAGCGTGCGTCCGAACAAAGCGGTGTGTTCGCTAAGTGTGTGAATGCGTCATTCATAAGGCTGCTCTCATCCCCGTCGTATCAGTGCGCCGGCCGCTCTTCCGTGACGGATTCCGTTGTACAGTAAGACAACAACCCACCTCAGGTAAGAACTACAGCTTATTCTGCAGACTTTACATTTGGCATATCTACAGCGAGTGTGGAATAGGTGGGTGTGCGTGTGCGTGTGTATGTGTGTGTGTGTATCGATAACATTGTCGAGTGGTAGGGAACTTATGAACGTATTTAACAGCTACATCAGGAATATCCCATGGCGTGAAGTGAGGCTACTCATGTTGATCAATGGACTACACGGCACCGTGGACCGCTTCCAGTGCACGGCTCTAGAATGCAATGCGTCGAGCGTGAGGGTTGAAATAGCCCACTCTTTACATCTCCCCCTTGACGCTTTCCACCATGTATAATATCTGATTATTCAAATGGGCGTGGCTTGGCTATGTGTATACCCTTGAGGGACAAATCTCCGCCCAAAGATGTCTTCTTCACTTGAAAACCAAAGTGGAAAGCTCATTAATGACGGAAGGTTTTTTTTTTTTTTTTTTTTCTGTTTGTTCTCAGCGCTTCCATTATAGGTATTCAGATGGGCCTGTCGGGACGCGCGCTTCTCTCTGTCTCCCCGCGTTGAACATCGAAGGAAAAAACGGGACATTTCTAAGATTCCAGCGTGTCTTAAAGCGCACCGGGCGATCGGAGCAGAATGACGGCCAAGGGGCTGGACGGCGTGCGGGTCTCCGCGTGCCAGGGGGGAGCTGCCCCGGAGAACGGAACCTGCGTGACCCACGTGAACCGCGTCGTCTTCCCTCCGTTTTCCTCGACCCTCGCGCTCATCGTGCTGGTGGCCATGATCGTTGGGATAGTAATCGTTTCCTTGGCAACGTTTCACCTCCACAAGAGGAAGCTTCGGAAGAGGAAGATTCAGCGCGCGCAAGAGGAGTACGAGCGCGACAGCCGCAACCCCAAAGGCGCGAGGGAGCACCCGAAGCACCCGCGCGCCACCATAGTCCGTCCGCCGAGCCGGGACCCGTCGTTGAAACAGCCCTCTCGTCCCGTGCACGAGAACGACGACCCCTTGGATACCCCCCCGGGTGTATTACGACTAGACAGTGGTGCGCTGCAGGAGCACGGGGGAGAGGAACACACGCTGCATACGGTCGTCTCCTCTTGACAATGCGGAGCACCACCAAC
>OMKQ01069033.1:0-10902 GCA_900302335.1 Phycis phycis | reverse complement strand
TCTGGTCCCCGCCCTCCGGGGGCCCGTGGCGAGGCCCGGGGAGCTAGTGGTTGACCAGGCCCTGCAGCATCATCAGCAGGCGACGGGCCCTCTTGCTGTGCGGGCTGTGGGGGTCTTGCTGCAGGAAGGCGAACAGCTTGGGCAGGACCTGGGCCAGCACGGCCGACATGTGGTCTCTGGTCAGAGGGTCCCCACGGTCCAGGTTCATTACTGCGTCCTCCAGGTAGCTGCAACGTGGGGGGAGAGAGAGAGAGAGAGAGAGCCAACCAGACCATGATTAATGAGGAGACTCCTCGCACATACAGTACAGAGGGTGTATGGGGAGGACGCCGCCTCAGTCAAGGGAACTGAGGATATATTTTTGTTGTATGCATTTTCTGTTGGTTTAGCTCAGCACTAACGTCAACGGTTCATCCTGCGGCCTATGCAGCTGGATGGAAAGCAACAGCACCCAACATAAAATCTAAAACGCATCCAAGAGCTGCATACATCCTGCACTCTGTTGATGAGGAATCTGAAGCCGCTAAATGTAATAAATCCTGAGATATTCTCGAGCTCTCCAGATACTCAACCAAACAAAGATCTCAAGGAGAAAGCGCTATACAGGTAGACAGTCTCGCAGAACACCTTGAGTGTCTGCAGTGGCGACATTGTAGCCGTCTGGGGCTATTATTACATTAGTTAAGGAATCCATATTTATTCATTAGTTATGTCTCCTCGCAGGCAAACAATGTTACACTGCTAACAAGGTGGACAAGCCACTGAAGAACTCTTCATGGGCGAGTGCCCATGTCACCAAAAAGGAAGCCTATTCATTTGCATGGAGGAATAGCAACAGATTATTTTAATCATAAACAGCAACACTCGAAGAGAAAGTTCTTGTCTGCGACTCTTTGTTGCTGTAATGCACCAAAAGTACATCATGAGATGATCCGACGGAGTGCTACTTTCGACGCTTTCATTGCTATGTGCCTTACATTCACATTCAGCATGCATTACAAAATGTACTAAATGAAATCTGGGCCATACATGTCATGCCTTACGTCTGTGATCAGTCATGTACTGACCGCTCTTTAGGGCAACACAGTGTTCTGTGGACTGGGCTTTGTTTTGGTTGATTGAGCCCCCTCCCCCACCCTCACTACAACACATGTGATCATCCCCTCCATCACATCTCTATGCGCGGCACACAAGACGAGTGCCTCCCACTTTAAGAAACACTGCATTACATAAATGGGATAAAGCTGGCTTGTGTCATTCTGGAAGTCCAATGAGCTCCGCTGCTGTAAACTGTGGCCACCACTGGGGCCAGCAGGGGGACAGCTCTGCACAGTGGGGCTCACATCCTGCCACGGCGTAGGCTCCGGGACAAAACTCCTTTATAACAGGGTTTCTCTCCCACTCAAGGCGGAGTGGGAATACTAACTCCCCCGGCTAGCCGCAGCAAACTTCAAGTTTTGTCCCTGTGGATGAAAGCCGTGTCTCAATGGGCCTTTTTGTTGCAGGGAGGAAAAAACTAATTTGACATCATTCAGCCCTGTTGGAGAAGGTGGGCGCCGGTCCAAATACCGACTGAAATTGGTAGCTGGCTTATTGGGCTTCTGCGCTAGCCGCGGCCAGTCTCAACACACTGTTGATCGACAGTGCCCATTGCCCAATGGCACTTGTCAAAATGTTGGCACACCAAACCGACGTCAGAGAACTAGCTTTGACAAAGGCTATTGTGTTGAAGCGTGCCAAAACATCGCACCAGAACACATGGCAAAGACGACAGCTGAGGGGCTAACCAACGCGTTCCTCCGTTCTCCATATGCCTGCTGCTCACCCGCACTTGATTTGAATGTTATACAGAACATGCTGCGGTGGTATTGTCACACCGATCAGACTGACTTTTAAAAAGGGACCTGTTTGATGGGAGACAATGCTATTGAATTTCAAATAAAATGTTCACTTTTTTCCTAAACTTTAACTTTAATGCTTGCCGTTGCCTCCCACTACGCCACCTCTCCTCCTGCCTCACCCTGGCCATGGGACCGGAGCGATCTAGAATAACAGTGATTGGACAATATGAAAAAAGTGGTGATCGCCCAACCCTAATTGTTAGGCTAAGCTGTTCTAAACTGTTAAAAGTGCTTTCAAAGTGCTTGGAATTTAAAGGTGAACTTTGCAAGTTTCACCGAATTTTCGTAATTTGGTTGAAATCATTACACAGCATTGCATAATGAAACATAAAGCATCCTTATGATTTGAACTTGAAACCCTCATCATATTTTTGTTCTCCCCCAGTCTCCCATCAGCCATTTGTTCTTGTTTAGTAGTCATTCATACTGGACTTCATAAGTAGGCAGTAGCTGAGAGTTAATAATAATTTTCTCCAGATGGTGCAAAGTGACACCAGAGGGCCAATCTTAGATGTGGTATGCAGATGCTGTCCAAACGGAGACAGGAGAGCTCACTGCCCTACGGCAGCACTGGGAAGAGGTGTGCCCACTGTCAAAACTAAATGAGAAGGGCAGACTAGAGAAGACTAAAGACAAGGGCTGCAGAGGTGCAGATGAAAACTGGAGACAGAGAGATGGATAAACACATAGAAGAGAGATGGATAAAGACTTGGCGCAGAGCAGTCGAGATTGATTAAGACTGGGCAAATACTGATGGGAGGGTGGGGTGGGCAGGACTGATAAGGGATAAAATCATTGAGACAGATCAAATGCAAAAATATAATGAATAGAGGGGCCAGCGAAAATGTGACAATTAGACAGAGGGAGATGGTGTTATTACAGGGCTGTTGGCAGAGCCATCATGCTCTCTCAGCAGCAGTCTACTGGGGGCTCCAACAAGGTTAGCAGGGTTAGCAGTTAGCAGTTAGAGCAAGAGGCTGTGTTTAAGATCAGCTTGAGCAGTTAGCAGCAGATACTGCGAGGATTCTCTGCAGAAAGAGAGACAGGCGGAACTTTTGTTTTCGACATGAGAATAGGGATGTGGAAGCAATGCCGTGCTTTAGAGTCCACGCAAGTGTACCAATAATTCATATTCCCTTCAGGGCAAAAGGTTTCTTTGTGGTTCTTAAAAATATAGGGCTGCAACAATGAAATTGATAAAAGTATATTAGAAAAATTGTTGGCAACACATTTGGTTGTTTGTGTTGGGTCCATGTTGTTGCACACTGTGAGGAGGAGCTGGTTTAACAATGTTGGACCTATTCTCTCTATCTATTTTAGCTTTATGTAAAATTTGCCTCTGATGTCAGAAAAACACTACTCACCATGAGTGCCACACCACAGCAAGCAGCTGCTTTGACAGATAGAGTCCTACACATGCTTGCCAGTGAAATGAGGCCGCTATCAAGGGTTGAAGATAATGGCTTCAGAGCAATGATCAACGCCCCCGAGTCCGGTTATACTGTACTGTTCCCTCAAGAGCCCATTTTACTACGCAGATGGAGAGAAAGTGTAGCCACTGAAGACCACCTTGGAATTGCACGCATTACATCAAAGATGATTGGGTCCATTTGCCTTCCCACCATGCCACTGCAACGCAGACACGTGGCATCCAACATCACAGAGTGGCTGGAGGAGGTAGCAGCCAGGCATTAAGTTCCTCCCAGCAAAACGATCGCCATTGTGCATGTCAATGATGATGTTGTGGCTGCGGCAAAAATACTGGAGGAGAAGCATGTGCTCTGTGCTACGCACTGGCCACACCTGCTCAGTGATCAACTCTGCATTGAAGCAGCCAAGCATTGAAAAAGCTATGAAGGCTGCAAGATTTCAAGTTTGTCCATATTAATGCCTTTGAGTCAGCCCTGGAGTGGGCTTGATCATTGACACGGAGCAGCTGCAACAGCAACGATGGTGGGAGACGTTTCTCAGACACAACACCAAACACAGTGATCATCTCCAGTGCCTGGACCAAAGGTTTAAAAGAGTAAGTGCACACACTGGCAGGGAGATGGATGAGCAGCAGCATGGCAGCCTCTGCGGCCAAACAAGTGCCACATTATCCACCATTACTACAGCTGCTGAACCCACTGTCTCTTCACTTGACTCATTCCTCAATTCTGAAATCAGCAGTAAAGAAGGGAACGGAGAGTGGGAAGCTGGGGATCAGAACAGCCAAGTGAGGAATGAAGTCCTCAAATACTTTGGAGAGAAGCCCCTTGCCAAGGAAGAAAGTCCATTACATTGGTGGAAAGCTAACGACGATCGATTTCTCACATCGGCCAGACTAGCAAAGTCTTCCTTGCAATGCAAAGTTCCCGTAGAAAGAGAAAGAGTTTGTGTTGTGTGAGTGTGTATGGGAATGTATCTCTACCACCATAGTCTGTGGCCTGTTAAAGCTATTTGATATAGCAAAGCCTGTTAACACTTTATTTTAGTTTTTTCTTATTATTTCTTATTACCGCTCAGGCCCATTCACCAAACTAAATAAATACCAGTCTTTTGCACTTCATAAAAAAATAAAATATGCCCATGTTGCACACAGCATACACCTCGGTCTGTTTACTGTTATTTGTGCTAACATTGTCAATTTTGAATAACATTTTGCTCTGGTAATAAAACGGAAACTATTCATGTTTGTCGATTGTAGCAATGTCCTTGCTCCACACAGCCCCCTTGGTGGCTTATACCGGGCTCCTCCAGAGGAAGGACATGGAGAAAAACCGCCGTCTTATAGAGGTTGAATATAATGATGCAGACAGATGGTGATCCATGCTGCCATGCAGGACATCTCCTTGAGTGTGCGTGGTGATGGCTGGTTTAACCTGTGCACGTTGATTACTCAATGCGCAACAGGTGTGCGCAGCAGTCTCGCCCAGCCTCGTGGTCCGGTCGGTCTGGCTCGGACCAGATGAGGCTGCTTAAACCAGCCATCAGCCACACACGCTCACTCCATGTTGATTGATAAATAATCCATTATCAATACGATAATCGATCATCTAAATAGATGGTAGCTGTAGCCCTATAATCAGTCCCGGACTTAAAACATTTGAAACAGCACCATGACCAGATCACATTAACATTTACATAAATGTTTGATCAATGAACTTAAGCAATTAACATTTCAGGGAAGTACAGCACATACAGCACGAGGAGCTTAACAGTTCCCCTGAAAATAAGAGCCTTCAATAACGGTGTGTAGATTAGATTTAAGAGATATTATTTGAGTGTAATTTGTGAGAAACAGTATAGCCTTCAGTCAGCTATCAAGTGAGTGAAATAGGCTGTGAGAGTATCTGTTTCGACTGTACCGGCCACTGTATGAGCAAGTTTAGATTTGAGACCACTCCCTGGTGATTTTTGACCAATCAGGGCATCTCTTCTGTGATTGGTTGGGGGAATAACTTGCCGGTCAGTCACAGATGTGTGAGTGCAACACTTATTGATGGCGGAGAGACTTAAAGCAGGAGGGAGCAGAGGGCACTCTTTATGGTTGTTTAGTTGCAAGATCTGCTCTCAACTACTCCCCCTCTGTGGCCTCTCAAACCTTACCTACAGCAGCCAGGAGACATGCCACTGACCAAAGTAACAAGATGGGGCTTTTGGACAACAATGCGGATTGTGAAAGAGCCACATTATCCACCCACCTGATCTTGAGCTCGGATCGTGTTGTTAGGTTAGAGGAGAGCTGCTGGATGAGGGAGAGCAGCACGGGCTGGCTGAGGGGACACGGGTGCTGTCCAAACACCTGCTGGGAGTCGATGGTCTCGCACACATAGAGCACCAGGTTCAGATCTGTGGCCGACAGAGCCTGTGGTGAGAGATGACACCGTTAGCGCCGCGCCACTATTTGGGGACTGTAACAGCCCAATGGGAGGCGCAATGAATAGATAAGATAGACGGAGGCAACCTGTAGAACACGAGCAAGACACAAAGGGAGAAAGGGGACATTGCAGATAAGAGCAAAGAGTCAGGGTCAGATCGAACAAAGCGATGTATCCGCCGTGTTTCAGGGCAACACCCAGAGAAGTTAAACGACCGTACATGCGCATGTACCTATGTACGTATGCTCGTACGTACACTTGTATGCACGTATCTGGGCATGCATGTACAGGCACGTTTTCACCGGGAAAATCGACGCATACAAAATGGTGGTCGCCGCGTGGCCTCGCCCGACTCTGGACTCGGTACCTGCTGGAAGGCCTGGTTGAGCTGGCCCTGCTGCAGCAGCTGCAGTATGTTGGCCTGCTGGGTCTGGTAGTCCAAGTGCGCCGTGGGTACGGGCGTGCCGGCCGCAGACCTCATGGCCTGCATGATGCTGGAGGTGACCGCCGCCTGCTGCTCCTTCATGGCCTGGCTCACCTCCCCTTTGACGATGCGCTGAACCTGAGTCAGTAGGGACTCCTGCAGGCTGGGGGAGAGGAGGCGCGTGAGCAGGTGGAGGAGCGCGGGGGGCAGGCTGCCAGAGAGGCAGGAGGAGAACAACAGGCTGGCGGAGGGCTTTGTCAAAGTGCCAGTACTGCGTTAAATGCACCCGAGCTCTTAGCCGGCTTGAATTCACTTAAACTTTCTCGTGGCGAGGTGTTGTCTTTGTCTGTAAGACGTTAAACTTTTAGCAGAAAGCAAGTTTGTGCAATACTCGTTCTGCGGTCCGCTTCCCAACAAATCTATACCGCCTCGGAGGCCATGGAAATTAATTGTAATGGGATCAAGGGACTGGATCGAATTTATGTACATTACCCAAAGGGTTAAGCTCTGCATGGTTCTGCACCTCAACCCATTACACACCTGTTCAATAGAGCTCCAGTTGGCCAGCAGTACTGGCAAACGCTAGTCCACAGCAATGCTGAGTCTAAAATGTGTAGTACAAATACCAGGTGGTGCCTTATATAAATCTCGGGCTTGAGTTGCGTTGAATAAGACCTGATCTTATGTGTGGTTTCTTTAGATTCTCCATAAACACTAATGCACATATAGCAATGAACTGCACACGTTTGTACTTGAGTGGTGAAGATGATTGTGTTTGTATTGACTTATTGACTACGATAGTATTCTGTACTTGGGACTACCAGTGGAAAATAGCCACTGGTAGTGAATAATAATAACTTGCTTAAACCTGGTACTACATCTCTCCTTTCATGTATAAAGAGAATGAATGTTCTTTGTACATTTTCATTTCCCTTAAATAATTCAAATAAACCCATAATACTGGTAATATCAAAATCCCAATTTAGATAATAGCAATCAAGGCATTTATGTCAGGGAATACAACTGTATACATTTAGAATGGCACCCTTTATGTCGATGCCACCTCGGACACGGAAACCTCAAACACATTTCAAGCTGACCAATGATGCAATGATGTCCCACATGCAGTGGTGATACATACTTTGCCACCATCATCTGGAGCTGGTGCTGGACCTCTGTTCGGACACTGGCAGTGACGTTATTGGCCAGCTGGTCGTTGGTGCTCTGGATGTTATCGATCATCTGCTGGAGCTGACTAATCACAGGATCTCGTACCTCTTGCTCTCTCTGTTTCCTGCTCTTGAGATGAGACTCTAGCTGTTGGATGTCTGAAAGAAAAGTCAACACAGAACACCCGATATTAATACAAATTCAAAACGGTACAAAAAGGTTATATTGCCAAAACAGTGATTACACAATTCAAAGCAAAGCCACGTTATTGCAGTGAAATCAAGCCCTCAAACACTCACAAACACACTTGACATGTCTCAACTAAGCACTGCGCACAAAAGAGGGATTAAACATAAAGACGCACAGGTTCAATGCTCGCCGAGTGAGATGCCTTGACAAAGCAAGCTTGGAAGTTGCCCAAGGAACTTTGACCAGACATCTAGGTCATCCGAATAAGCATCTGCTCTCATACGCACCACAATCCAAAAACCAATCAGAAACTGCATTGAAGAGGGTTCTTGTGCTTTCTAAAAACATGAGCTTTTATACAACGCGGATAAACAAACCCTGAACTCAAGCACAGTGGTGTTTTTTTAGGTCCCTCTCTTGCAAAAGAGAGAGCGCTCTAAAAGGGAGGACTTTTCTAAAAGAGAATTGGCATCACTCGCTCCCCGAGGCCTTCATCAACAACTTTAATTAATTACGGGTTGCAAACGGAAAAGTGGGTTGGAGAAGGGCACCGCATGCGGCTTGAATATTTCTTAATGTGCATCACCTCTGCTCGGAGGCCGAGTTACCTAGAAGACTTTAATTTGGCCACATCAGGGGTACGCCTCGCAAGAGGCTAACTGCAAGGCATGACGTCGAATTTCCGGCATGAGCCGCGCCTCGCACAACCTGGCAATTACATGAACAAGGCTGCAAGGCTGTTGGTGTGAAAAGCACTCTACGGGCACAGTGTACTCACGCTACCCCGTACCTATGGCAACGGCCATGAATATTAAAAAAAAAAAGACAATTATAGTCCAACTTTTGAGCAGATGAGGGACGTCCTCTGAATGCCAAACTGGTCTTCTAAAATGATAGCGGTGGCATTGTGTGTTCCTCTCAATGGGGAAAATGCGGACATGTTAGGGGAGAAACCTACACTCCTGTGTTCCCTGTTTGAAGCTGTCGTTGATCTGCTGGAACATGGACTGACAGCCCCTGTCGAACACGGGCAACACGGTGGTCTGGAAGGCCTCCTTATAGGCCGTCTGGATGGTTCCCTGCAGCGCCTCGCACGCCGCCCGTCCAATGGCGTCTGTCGTGTTCTGGAAACCAGGGAACCTCTTGTGAATAAGCTTTTCCTTGAAAGGATTCAGTCTTGCAATGAATTCGGTCTCGTCGATCAACGACACCTGAACAGTGTGTGAGAGTGTTCGCACGCACACGCGCACACACACCTTTGACTTGACCACTTTGATCACGTTGTCTTTCAAGGTGGCCTCCACAGCACTCAGCTTGACGGCAACCGTGTTGCTCAGCTGGCTGGTCACAGGCTCCAGGCTCTTGGAGATGGCTGGACAGAGAGAGAGAGAGAGAGAGAGAGAGAGAGAGGGGGACGATGAGAGCAACCATCACCGCGGTTCATAGACAAACAACAAAAACAAGGAATGAATGTTGCGCCAGTCTCCCTGATGTCACGACGCCACGACTAACTCCATCTACAAACACAAATCGAAAAGACAGATGGAGTGTGTTTCGAGACTTCAGATGTTTCATTTGCCAAATTGGAAGTGGAATAATTGTTTTCATGCATTCCCGCAGAAAAAATATAAAAGTGAAAAACAAATCGGAAAATTACGACGCAATAAAAACCAACAATAAACTGTGAATAATTAAACTATTTGAAATACGTCAATGAAATCACACGAGTAACAAACTAATGTGCGTGTCCGTCTTACTCGGCGGGACGGTCTTCTTCATTTCTTCCCTCAGCACTCGGTCCATCCGATTGGTCAAGGAGGAGCTGAGGGCGTGGCCCAGCTGCTGGCCGAGCTGCTGGCTGAGCTGCTCCTGACGACCCTGGCTCTCCGCGAGCATGCGCTCCAGCCTGCCCTCTGTGGCCACGCCGGCAGTCAAGGATCACCGCCCACTGTGCAACTGGCGTTGGCATGGCAATGCGGCCCTCTGGCCTCGCGCGGGCACGCAATTCCGCGCAGCGGAACAAGTGGCCCAACTTGATGTATGCGTTATTCATGTGGACACGTTGTTAATCAAAATAGAAAAACTCTTGGCTCTTGGGGAGCCGCAAAGAAATTTAGCTTTTGATGGGGAAAATATCGCCTGACAAAGAGCGTGATCACTGACGATCGTACATGAAAGATTAGGCTGTGTGACTGATGTGCCAAGGTTGTTTGTTCCATCTCTATTGACGCACAAAGGTCACTTCAACCTTGTTCACATTCTGCCATTGCAGTGGTTTATGGACACCAAGGGGTGGCTTTGGGAAATATTCTCGGGCATCTGTAACTTCTACAGGCAACTCAACTGCTGACAGTGACATCCTTTGGCCGTGACAATAGTTATCTGGGTAATGGCATGAAAGATACGCTCTTGTTCTTGGTGCCGGGCCATGACGTGCTCCACGTGGGCCATGACCGAGCTCTGCATGCTGTCCATGTGTCCACGCAGGTCCGCTATCTCCCTCTGTTGGCTGCGCAGCAGCAGCAGTAACTCCTCCTGCAGCTCTGCATTCATCTGCCGGCACAAAGACATAAGAGACACCTTGAAATGGAAATTCCCCTTCTACCTTGACGGCTCCGATCCTCTGAACTAGTTAGCAGTTTATAAAGTTTGAGTGATCATCGTGACACGCGCACACACAAAAAAAAACTGCGCGGACGTGTCGAGCATTCCAACTGTGAATAATTTTATACTTTAGTCGAGAAAATAAAAGAAGTGTCACAATCGTAAATCTAAACTTGAATGATCAATACAGTTATCTCCTAATCCAATATCTAATCATGGTATGTCATATCTGCACAGTAAAGATGTGATTTCAAAGTCATCAAGTTTCAAACATGTGGGCAACGGCCTGATGTATGAGAGACGCTACACTTATCTGTGAAGAAATCATGAAAGAGAAGGAATTGTATTTTTCAGTCCTGGCAATAGCCTTTAACAGAACTGTGTGGGACGCGATTCAACTACCCCGCACATGCCAAGGCCGAGTGATCACAAAGAATAACATACCTGACCAGGGTCCATCTGGACTGGCCGAGACTGACAAGACTCCCTGAAGAGAGCGAGAGCGAGAGAGAACAAAAACAAATAAAATTAAATCAACAGCAACAAATTCACAACCAACGACTCGTCTTGCGCTACATCGTAACACCTGGCAGTACAGAAAGTGACAAACCCTTCGTCCTTCTTGGTCTTCCTCTTGAGCTTGGGGGAGCCTCGCGGTGAGGTCTTCCACTCCTTCACGGGGAGTCGGTGGGAGGAGCGCGCACCACAGTTCCCGGAGGACGAGGCCAGGCTGGCTACCTCATCGTCATGG
>OMKQ01069032.1:0-10910 GCA_900302335.1 Phycis phycis | reverse complement strand
GTGGGTGGTGGGTGGGATACGTACCGATCATGGTTGTTCCCCCAGCCAGGGCAGCACGGGTGCCTTGGTAGAAGTCATCCGCGGAGACCATGCCTCGGTCCGGCATCTGGAAGCGCGTGTGCACATCGATGCCCCCAGGCATGACCATTCTCCCATGGGCCTCGATGATCTTCACTCCCCCAGGAACAATCAGGTTTTCACCGATCTGCCTGAGAGAGACACAGAGAGAACAATTCCAGATGATTCACAATGGAATGATATGAAATTGATCATTGGTGATTCTAATTTATTTTTACATTTATTTTTTAACAAGACATTAAAAACATTTTGCATAAACTACACACATTGCTGCACAAATTAGACATTTTGATCTTCTATGACACATTTACAGGGCTCTTTGATGCAGCCCAAAAGAAAGTTAATATTTCTTTGCCTATAGCATTTAATAAAACATTTTCCACTATACTAAGAAAAACCATGGAGTGACATTCATCACAGTTTCCCATGCAAAACTAATGTAGACATAATAAACCAATTCAACCGTTCATCAATCCATTATAACATTATAATATATACATCCAACATTATAATATATTTGTCTCATGCATATTGTAATGTATTACGATATGAATATTGCATGTACATATTATATCTTTAGCTCATGCATAGCATGTTTAAATAGGGTTTTGACAAGCAATTGAACTCACTTGATGACTCCATCCTCCATATAAATGTCTGCCATAAAGGACTGGTCATCATTCACGATCTTTGCTCCTTTCACGAGAAGACGGTCGCTCTAAAAGACAGAAACAGCATTCATAACTAAAAGTTCCACAAATATTCACGTCCAACTACCGCCTAATTCAAATTTCTTGTTTGTTAGCCTATGTTCAGTCACTCCTGGGAGAGTCACCACAAGGGAGAGCCAGCGCATGGAACAGGCTATTTTTTAACAGGCCGACGAGACGTAAGATTGATGCAGCAAAATGACATCCTTATGGCACCTTACAATATTTAGTATTGTCGTATTGCAAACACGATGACCTTGTTTATTTTTGCTAGATTTTTCGTTTTTCGTGTAATTTTAACATATCCCTTGCAACCATGGTCCAAAATGTACTTCAGCATAAGCAAAATAAAATAAGCAATTGTTTTATATATAACCCTAGATTTTTGTACCTGCCAAATAGTCAAGTCTATCTGCCATTGGGTGGTGGCAGATGTTAATGTTTTACCCTGCTCACAACCCTTTCTTGGTTATGGGCACCAGGTGCCACATGGTGGGAAAATCTCTCCTCTAATGGTTACAACTAGTCATTGGACAAAATGTGGTTGCCTGGGGCAACGAGGCTAGCGTATATTCCCAGAATAACCCAAATACTTCTTGAGCAGCACAAATAAGTTTAATCCGAATGACGGGGAAGAGAATACTGGGTTGCCTCGCCATCCCAAAAGTCTCTGGAGAGGGTTGATGAAACAAAACAAGGGCTAATTCACACAAAAGCCCACTGGAACGGACATGCCGATGGTGGCCCTAATGGTGAGAGAGAGAGAGCGGGACTACATTAGGCCCTGTAACCAGGTTACATTGACGTGATCCATCAGACCATTAGTGGTTTAAGTGGGTCATAGAAACCATCTCGATTCCTGCCTCAGTGACCCAAGAAACATTTGTGAGGGCTGATACCATTTTTCCAATGCAAATGGGAGATTAGATGCACTGAAAAATAAGACCCATTCATACTAGAAATGCAATGCATTTTAAATCATTCAAATTCCAACTTAAAAAAAAAGTATGCATTCAATTGTCGGCTGCTCTGTAATGAATATGGATCAATGAGTGTGCATCCACTTCTTCAACAAGTATTTTTGCTAAACAATTGGCTAGCCATCAAAAGTCTGACATGGCATGGCTTTGCAACACCAGTATGTGGGTTCATTGTTGAGGGACTGTTATTTACGCAGCAACCTCTATATTCCACATAGAGACCAACAAGACAAGACATCCTTTTAGTTATGGTTCCTCCAGACGGGCCTGAGTGCTCCACGTCTCCAAGCCAAGCAGTCTACCCTGGGGCAGCGGCACAGGCACTGTCTCCATGTTGTACCTGAGACCAGTGCACTACAGCTGATGGTACTACATGCACCTGTGTAGGAGATCCGACAGCTGCCAACCATGCAAAACAGACATGATGGGTATAATATATAGCATTAACATTTTATTTTTATGGTTAAGTTTGTTTTAAATATTAATAGTATTACAGCCCCTGCTATAAAAGCTGCATGATCAAAGCTAACAGCAACCAGCTTGGAGGGTGGATATTTTCCAGTGACCTAGTTCGCAGAAGGGCTTTAACTTCTATTGGCAGTGATGTTCTTTTCGATATAGTTGGATGGCCCATTGACTGATGAGATGAAAAACAATTGATGCAAAAACAATTGCATTTAATCTGCAACAAGATTTTTCGCAGAAGAAAGCCTAAGCACCCCCGTTGCAGCCTTGGCCTTATCTGGAAATGCATACGTTTTAAAACGAATTACACTGTGGATGGAGTACGGTTGTAAGCACAAGAATTAAAACGTTAAAACGGAGCACACGGAGCAGTTTCATCGTCATCTAGCAGCTACACCCAACCACCCAGCTCTACTGGACCTGGCTTGTCGCTGTCAGTCCACAGTGAAGACACAACCGAGGGAAAATACAACGGAAAAACCTGGGCCAACGTTACACCTAACAATATTACCAATTATTACTCTCGGGAACAGTAACCGGCGGCCACCTTGTTGCACCAAGCTCATTATATAATTATTCATTGCTGTCAGTTGAATGGCCGACTGGTGGTGGGTGGCTGTAGCTAGTGGCCGTCAATGAATGAAGAGAAGGGCTTAGCAGCGGCAGCTAGCGGTCTAATCCGTCGGGTGGCCATGTAAGGGCTATGGTGGTCATATTCGTTTTGCCAACCCCGCGTATTAAAAAAAAAATAGAATATAACGTATTTACCGTGATTCGTGGAATGTTTTTCTTGCCCTGGTAACCCGACATCTTGACGATCCTTCGGATGCAGCTGTCTTTTCCTACACTAGGATAACACGGGCTAGCGCGTCTGGGAGGCGTTAGCTACCAATGAAAGGAATGGATGCTCTGGTTGCTCACCAGACGACGCCCCTGGGTCAATATTTCTAGTAACGATGTCTTTCACAGACGTGGAGATGATATTGCTCAAATGTAACACAAATGTTAGCTAACTAAAGCTTTAGAAAACGCTATTTTGGGGGATTTATGGGGACAGGTCCCTAAAGACCGTGCAGGCAGCGATAGCAAGAGCTACAAAAGCAACCGTGCATGCGCAATGCCCCGCCCTGCGATCTAGTCCTTCTTTGATCTTCTCATTTGACAAGTACATTTTTTTTACTCCACTTGCCAAAACACCTGTCAGTGGATCTTGAAGTCCGGAATCAATGCGATTAAACTGTAAACTCTCAGTAATATCAAAATATTTTAAGAATAACGGGTGTCACCAAAATGTCTATGTCTTATGTATTTGTATGTGATGTGTGGCTATTATTAATGAACCCTGCATTTTAAAAGCTACATGTTATTCGAACTAAATCCTGTGAGTATGATAATCAAATGGGAACGGTGAGGAATATGACTTTTATTTTTGTTGTACTTTTGTTGTAACCACAATATATGTACAATTGTAACACAACTCTTCTTTTCAGTCATCTATTTCTGTTAATGCTTGAATAATACTTGACGTTTCTGGGGGCCCTGCCCTCCGTATGACAATGTGTTTGGACTCTATGTGTAAGAAGGCTACTAACTGACATGCTAAAAGAAAAGGTTAAATGTTGAACAAAAACGTGCTAGTGCCTAATCAATCGACATGCAAATTATTAGTTTTGATTTGTCTTTCTCCTCTGAAACTTCAATTATAAAAGAAAACATTTGCATGGCAACAATTTACAAAAGCTGTGATTAAAGACAAAAAAAGCATATTTTGCTAACTTTTTCCCTAATATATAACATACAAAAACAAGACACTTAATTTGTCTAATATCAAAGGAATGGTAATTCTGTCAGATTACACAGACAAAAAATAGGCCCAAGAAATAATTTTCCATCATAAACACCGCTTTAAGCCCAAGTTTAGCAATTTGCCAATTTGCAAACTTCTGTTGTTAAACTATACA
The DNA here is from genome assembly GCA_900302335.1 of Phycis phycis. NCBI lineage: Eukaryota > Metazoa > Chordata > Actinopteri > Gadiformes > Phycidae > Phycis > Phycis phycis. The sequence continues at coordinate 6,716 of OMKQ01069032.1, read as the reverse complement.
CAGAACAAAAAAAGTAAATTATAACTCACACTGCTACAATTTATGAGATAAACTATTCATCGAAGTTAAGTCACAAGGTGTATATTAAATTGAGAAGATCACAGCTTGAATTACTTTCACATCTACTTAAATACTTTAACATGTCAGACAATTTGAAAAGTCTATTATAGATCACCGATGTGCAGAGGTGAAAGATATACATATTTGGCACCCAAACATATTGTACTGTGGGTTAATGCAATAGATATATACTTCAAAAAAGTTGAATGGCCCGTCAAATGGTCTGTCAAACTTTTTTAACTTCTTCTTATTCACTAATATCACACATTTACATTGTTCTGAAACAGCATGTTAGATGCAGTTGAACTTGTGCAAAACGCTGACTTAGGATAATTTGTTACAAATATTTTTGTCAAAATCATTTGACAAATGAGGAGTAATTCCTTGCCCGTTTAATGACTTCCATGATCAAATAATCACTATTTCGTTTTTTTTTTACCTAAAAAAAACAAAATTCTTGATTCTGCTTCAGAGGGATTTCACCTCCCTTTGGCATTCTGCCCTATACAAAAAGGTGAGACAGTGCAACTACACTAGGTCATGTATCCTACTAAACCTACAAGCTGGCATAACTCAATGCATGTAGGCTGAGAGCTGTAGGAGCACAATAGAGGTTGACAGAGACAGCATACAAAGAACATCAGAGGAGGATTTTTAAATGACTTGTAGACTGGGGAATTTCTACAACATCCAGGCACTGCTTCCTCTTCCGCTCAGTAGGAGCTTGATGGCGATGTGGCAATTCTCTTCCCGATATACACCCTGAGAGAAACAAAACAGTGAAACATATTTGATTCAAAGACATTGAAAGGAGGACAAAAAACATTTGATTGCTACTCCATTTTTGGAACGTGTGCACACTGACCCGAGGCCAATCGCAAAGATGTGTGAGAGGAGCAGGGAAGGAATGAAGACTTTCAGAAATTCAGCGGAGAAGACGCCCCCTTTCTTCATCGCACCACTCTTCCTCATGCTGAGAGACACCGAACGCCGAGGATGCTTGAAGTGAAACTCCCTGAAGATGAACAAATCGCTCAATACATAATTTATAACATGGTACACAAAAACAAACTAACATCCCAAAAACTAAATTAAAAACCTATTCAAAACTGTCATGTGTGGCGTTATTGGCGATTCTTTCTTATCAATAAACCAATGGAAAGGGCCCTTACTTTGGAGGAATATTTTCGGGTCTACTCGACCAGTCATTCACCCAGTCGTCACCCGTGTTCATCAGGATATCTTCTTCCTTCTCCTTCTCCACGCCCTCGTCCTCATCAGACTGCATATCACAAAACACAACGATGTGCGACATGCAACGCTCGAAACACACGGGACTTCATTCAAGCCAACAGCACACGACCCACACCACCTAGCCTTTTTGTAACCCCACTAGTCCTCTCTTGTTCCAGGTGTGTGTTCAGGTGACAACGAGCGAGAAGCAGCAGCACTGGTGTGCATAAATTACCTGGCTACCCCTCGTACTGGACATCTCCACGTCGAAGGTGATCTGACCTTCGTCGTGGTCTGGGCTTGGGGGCCTGTGAGGACTGAGGCAACACATTGTAGTGAAGAAAACAAACAAGACTCGATTCCACCCGCCCTCCTCCTCCTCCTCTTTAGAAAGCCAGTCGGCACCCTACCTGTTACAGGAGGAGCTGCTCTGGCTGGACTCATGCTGTGCATCAAGTAATATCTTCTCCATGTCTCCGTTGTGGATGGAGGAGGACGAGGGCACGTGCTCTAACCCTCCTACCAGGCTCTCCTCCATCTCCTCCGTCAGCACCCCCATGGACTCCCTGGCATTCCCATTAGGTGGCTCAGTGGCGGGGGTTGCTGGAAGAGGGGGCTGAGTCCCTGTGTTCCCGTTCATTTCCAGTTCTACCCAGGAACCTGTGGAAGGCAAGAAAGTACAATAGAGTGGTTGCACAAATACACTGGTATTGGATTTTGGTCTAAAATGTTGTATCCGAGAGCATTATCAATATAAGATGCCAAGAGCCATTATTTTCATTGGTTTAACAAATCAATTCATATTTTTTTGGAACCAATACAGAGGTATGTCATGGTGAGGCACACATACCACGCTTACCACTAGTCCAAGTCTTCACATTCAGAAAAATGCATTGGTTGATCCGTAATCCGTGTTCAGTGATAGTGTTTATGAAGTTTACAACTACTGTTGACAGTAGACATTTGTATTGGTGTGGTGGAATCTAGGTTGATAAATATTACAAATCCGGCACAAGCACAATGGCATATCTCGAGATGTAAGAGTATGTACCCCACACATTACATTTTATGACTTGACAAACAAACATTTGTGCTACTGCCCTACAAATAGCTCGCGTCCTTCAGCAGGAAATTGGGTTATATAATCTCTGGAAGCCATCAGTTTTGTCAACACCGATGGAGAGTGAAACTGCTAATGTTTTCAATGACTCGGTAAAAACCAAGCCCCAAAAGACAAGACCAAATTGTCGCACAGCATTGAATACATAGACATAAAGCACGAGTAGTCGATGTTTGTGTTATTGCATAACTCCGCATAAAGGGCAACGGGATATGCATTTCATGTCGTCGATCCAGCGTGGACCCGTGACGTTGACGACACCCAAAGCAAACACACAGAATAAGTCCTGGAAAGAAGCTCTCCATTGACATGGCCATGTTGACTAATTATTTGGAAAACGTTAAGTCACAGTTCGGCATCTGTAACATATGTCGCATCGTGTGTGACTGCAGATGTATGAATTATCTATCAAAAACGGTATTATAAACATATTCTACATTTCATTTCCTGTATGTTTTAGGAGATACATCACAATTCGCTTGCAACATGATATTGCATATCAAACACTATGCAATATAAGTATATTAAGCCATTTTAAACGAAATTCGGTACATCTATTGTTCCAAAGTTGTTTTTATTTTGGCTAGAGCCCGCCCAATACAGCTTCTCGTGTCTGGTTGGTTGAGATTCCCAACATAAAGGCGACCACTGGACGCTTCTACGTAACGTCGGCCCACGTCACGCACCACCCCGCCCAGAAGAAGAACAAATTCCATTCCCCGATCTAACTTTTTCTCAATATCTCTTTTAAATTTTGTCATAGAGTATACCGACCACGTAAGAAAAATACAGGAGCAATGGTTTGCACGCTGTTATCAAAAAGCGGTTGCGGGTACATACCTTGGAGTCCAGGTCCTCCATTATTGTTTTGTTGAGCAGCAGCGGTAGACATGTTGACTACCAATGTTTAGCCTCTCTCGACAGTACACGCAGACAAACTACAGTGTGCGCATGCGCACAATAAGTCCGGACTTCGGCTGAGGTGCAATTTACATTTATAGTAAACATAGGCTGCATTTAGATGGGTACATATTTGCAATGGCAAAGGCGATCTGACGTTCACAGACGAGCAATTGATATATTTATAGACTATCTCCAGTTTCGTCCTACAAATGCCATACCAATCAGATAATCAGGAGCATCTTGGCTGATGGGAGAGGCAGTTTGTGTGATGAATGTATAATGTCAGTGTTGAATCGGACTGAATGAACCATTGTGCGAGGAATACAATAATCCATTGAAATTTTTCTGTTAAAATGTAAAACACTTTAATTATAGGCTATATAAATAAGTAAAATGGTAACCGATGACGTTTTTGCTGTTAGAAGAAAAGATTTTATTCGGAATTCATATCTGGGAATTTTCTTTTCCTAACCTTTATTTCGTTTAACAGACAGAGCTATACATCTGAACATTTTCTTTAGGTCTTGTTTTTAACACATCACCAAATACCTTTAAATCTTTATTAGCGAGCCCCTTGAGAGCTAAACATACAAATCAATTAAATCCTCACAAATAAAAGTGCATTTCGTTTCTGACTCATACATTATACACTTATATTATGCTGCCATGGAAAAACATCACAAAACCAATCAGGATTTTTTTTCTCGTTGAATCTTGCTTAAAATGGAGGTTGTGTGGTCCTCTATTGGTAGATATAAGTTGCCTCGGTCCAGTGCTCACAAACCCCATTTAAAATCCATTTCAAGAATGCATCCCCAAACTGAAAATAAGGCAGTTTTTCTAAACCCCTGAAAAAAAGTTCACATATTAAAGAGACAAGGTTTCGACCGGTCAGCAGCAATGATTTCCCCTGAGTAGTCTCCTGTCTGCCAGAAAGTTCAAGAAATAACCATTTGATTATCTAATAGTCATTGCTCTGTGAAAGGCAATAGGGTTCCTCTGCATTTCACTTTGTCAAGATCTTCCATCAAAGCCTTGCATAATAATGGCCAAATAATAAAATGTGACGGTGGGGAAACCATTTTTTCTAGCAACTATTGATTAGTTACAGTGCTAACCGTTCCACCATGAAGTGTGACAATTTCATCTCATGTTCATTACATGCTTGCCTTGAGATTTGTCAATTTGGAAACGGTTTACCAATCGGACTACTTGAGTAATTTGGTGGAGACGTGGTGTTTTTTCTTTTGGTATATACTGCGTTCGTGAAAACAACGTGACTCGTCATGTGACTGCCAATCTATTGAGAACCCAAAGAAATTCTACAAATTGTATTTTTTTTTCTTCCATTTCACACAACGCTGTTAACAAATAAACATTTCAATGACAGATTTTCAGTAGCCATTTCCCCCAGTGACCATTGGAAAATGAACAGTTGCCGGGCTATGCGATTCCCAAGCAGTGTGTGAAAAATGGAATGAGATGAGATGTACGACTCTGTACCCATGTTGTACGCGAAAGTCTTCAAAAGACAGTTTGAAGACTGAGGACATCGATGACTTGAGCGCATTACCCAGGAGGACCGGCCCTCAAAACAGTACAGCATCATCTTTTGGACTGCATTAAGCAAGCATGGTTCATTGCTGTACTTCTTATGGGTGGAAATTACTTCTACCAGGACTGAAAGCACATTGATATTAAAAATGATCCAGCAAATAGCCAAATAAATGGTACACTGTCATCTATAAAGAAAATATAACTCATGATTTACCCACTTGCTGCCAAACAGCTTGAGGCGTAGTGAGACTGAATCATACATTCAGGGGCTGCGTGGTTGTGGCAAAAAAAACGATGCCCACCAGTTTTTGAGAGAAATCTGGTTTGAAATATGGTAGATAAGAGGGACATTCCTGTTTAGGCCAACAAAAGCCTATATTTTATTATTATTCCTTTTTCAGCAAGCATTTTCTCCAATCCAGAAACAAAATGGCACACGAATCAAACTTTAAGTTAAGATCCAAATTAAATTTTAACTCAAAGGCATCCCAAATAGATTCCACAAAATATGAATTACAGTAAGCCAAATTCAAAAAGAAATAATTTAGTGCTTATGACCACAGCTGTACGGTTACATTACGTTAATTTAGTTTGGGCATCCAATATAACAAACAGACTCCCTTTATTTCATTACACATTATTTAGGTTTCAACCAACTGCCTGCAGGATGAACAAAATACTCCAATGACACAAGTGATCATCTTATAAAGCAAACGTCCTTCCACATACAAATATTTCCAGAACATACCGCCTTACAACTACAGTGATTAGACCGTAAGCCTATTGCCTTAATTTGTATACAAAAATAAACCGGCTATGGTGACTTTTCTCTGGTACAGTAAAAAAAATCATAAACTCGCACAAAACAAAAACATCTCAAGAAAGTAAACCAATGATTCGGCGACACCGTGACAGGCTATGCAGAGATGTTGGCAACCAAGCCCGTCATGCAATACAGAAATAAGCCACTTTAAGACCCTCTACAGTGACCGTGTACAGACAGACTTAGTCCTGAGGGTTTCATGGCTGTCCTCCAAAGTGAGAGGGTAACTTCCACAAAGGAATCCACCTGGGTGTGCCCGCGAGACACCAAACAGCCCGTGTACCAAAGGGACCATGTGTGTCAGACTTAACCTCAAACGTTTAAAGAATAGCCATCAACAGGATCAGTAGTCATCCTTCTCCCAACCAGTTGCAAAAGCGACTTGTCCTGCATTGTGGTGCCAGTGTTGGATGCGTAGTGCGCTGTACATTTGGGGTAGTGGGGCACCATAACGACTGGCGATTGGATCTCATGATTCGGGGACAATACGGAGTGTTGACAGATTATATTTTCCAGTGTTCTAGGCCCAAAACAAATAGAACTGTGAAACAAAAATATCAAAACACATGACAAAAGAAAACAAAACAAAAAAAAAAAGCGCTAAAGTTGCAAAATAAAATCTAACTTGGTAGCTACGACATACAAAAAATGTCATGATGGCACCAAATAAAAGTAATGTTGACCTAGCCAAATAACTGTACACAATCGTCATCATTCCCATTTGGTTGGGATGTAGTGGAAATGAACTGCAGTGGTGGCAAGGGTTATGGTGTACTCCTAACAGGGGGAATCCCACTCAGGCTGAATCCCAAAGTCTGGACCGAGGACCCAGAGCTCTGCACATGCAGATATTGGTTGCACTTTGGAAATGCACCTGTGATGGCCCCAATGGAGGGTATTGCACGGCTGCAAAAAAAGGATTGCACATTCACAGGGTACACCGGGCTTATACATATGCAAATCCAAAAATCAGCTGGGGGGCAGATCGCAGAGCCTAGACCTGGGGATGCAGCCTAAGAA